>WBNM01026485.1:135277-161686 GCA_013399055.1 Ramphastos sulfuratus
TCCAGGTCCCTCTGGATGGCATCCCTGCCCTCTAGCATGTAATTTGGGTGAAAATAAGTGGTGTCAGAGAGAGGCTGCATTGCAAAGACTGAAGTGGAATTTCTATTTGAGAAAATACTGTGTGAATGTGAGAGGGTCAGTTCTGCAGAATGACTTTATAACTCCCAATTTATATCATATATCACAAGGCTTAAATTTATTAGTGTGTACAAAGACTTCAAGAAGATTTTAGATCAAAGATTACTAAGCAGCAAGTGAAGCACAGCTAGCATCTCTCTGGTATGTATTTCTAAAGCTGTTCAAGACCCGGCAAAAAGGCACAGTTCTCAAGAGGTATAAATGAAGCTTGAGTTGCTAGGGATACACAAACCCCAAAGCTACAAAGGAGTAACACAAGGAAACATATAAATCTATTATATTTTTCACTTTAAACAACCATAAAATGTATACTTAATAGTTTGTTATTGTGTAAGTGGTGCAGAAGTTGTGCCAAAGCTGACATTCTGGTAGGAAAGACAAGCATAATAAAAAGTACCATCTAATCACAGCAAGATAAATGTCACATTTCCATTGTCCTGTACAATCATTTCCATGTTAACTATTTTAGAACTGTATTTGGATCCAATACTGCTTAACAGCTGGGTGTGGGATGAAATCCCAAGGAAGAAAGCTTATATTCAGGAAAAGCATGTACCAAAATCCTTCTAAGTCTATTTCAACATAAAAGGTATTTACTTTTACAATATTTCTAAGGGCAGTTCTACTGTCCATACTCAGTACTGGGAATGGAGGATACCAACAAATGAAGAAAATTACTTCTGCTTCTATTTTATGGGGTTTTAGTTAATGTTTTGCATTAGAGGGCCTGCACACATCCTGAATTGCTACAGAAGTCTGTGCTAACTGCTTCTGACATGGAGTCACTGCAGTGTGTTAGAGAAAGTCAGGGACCTGATTCTGCTTCCAATTATAAAAATCCAGACCCCACTGTCTCTAGAGCATCACTTTTCCCTAAGGTTTATTTACAAGAGTAGATGTTGACCACGTGAGCAAAATGTTTAGTTCTGTACGGTAAGTAGATCAGAAGGATGAAAGTATGAAGTGTGATAAACTTGCTGAGTGCAAGCTTGATTTATTCAAAATCTCTCCAGAAGAATTTTCTCTACACTCAAAGACCAAAGATATTCAAAAGGGAGGTGTTGGGGAGAACCTTACTAGCTGGAGAAAGTATGCCACCTCAAGAAGAGCAACTGCACCAATCAGAAGAAGTGATTTCAGAACCTAGTTACTTACAGAGAGCCCCTTTGGATGCTGACACTGTATTTCCAAGGTGTTGAAAGATCCTTACAAGGGTATTTAGAAAGAGTGTTCAGATTGCACATGACTGGAGTTACTATCCAGAGACTTAATTTATTACAGTATTATAGCAATCTGACATAAAATAACACCCAGCACTATAATTTCTTTAATATTTATCCTTCCAGCAGTCCTGGAGGAATGAAATTGAATGGTTACAGTTTTATGATGTTTACAGTATACTTGAAAGCACTGGAGAACTTTTCACTTTCAAAACAAGTGATGCATACCATTCCTGAGGAATACCAGCACACCAGCACATGGCTGCACTAGCACAGTGATAACATCTCAAATGTGACTATGTTTAGCCCATACCTGGGGCTAAACCGTACCAGTTGCTCTAACACCTACTGACCCCACTCCAGCAGAGAAGGGTAATCAGGAAAAGGAGAGAAGATTCACAGGCTGAAATTAAAACAGATTGAATGAAACAGACAAACTAGTATCAATGCAAATATGAAGTTAGATGCTCAGCTTAGTGGACACGAACAGAAAAACAGCCCTTGGGAGCAGTAAAAGGAAGAGGAGCAAAGCCAGGAGGAGACTGAGCAAGAAGCCCTCTGTCCTCAGCAAACTTCCCCCTTTGGAAGAAAACATTTTATAGTCTCAGATACACCTGTGAACGAACGCAGGCCAGCTGCCCTGGCTGACTTGAAATTGCTAATTGCCTGCAGACCATAGCTGGCCTAGGAATCTGTCCCAGCAAAACCATGAAAATTAGAGATCAGAATAACCAGAGGCAGAATAATTTCATCAACTTCAGTTCTTATACTTAAAAGAAATTATTGTGGTAACAAAAGCTTTGGCAATACCATCTCACTGACAAACACTGATTCATTTTAGCAAATATTTGACAGGGTAATCGATAATCCTAGCCAGAAAGGGTTTGGATTACTACCTTCACTTTGGTTTTGCTTTTATCTTTACTTCTAAAATTGAAATCCAGGAGCAATATGGAGAAGACAACTTCATTCTGACAGATAAAAGGAATGTGATGTTTCCCTGTCAGTGTTGGTGGATTAAAGACACGATAACATTAGGAAGTATCTCTGCACACTGAACACACTGAGACGCAAATCTGCATCCACACGTTTAGTTAAGGAAAAATGGTGGTGACATATCACTGTGAAAAATCAAATATTGATGGAAAAAGCCTCTCTTAAAAATAAAAGTAATCTAAAATCAAAGGAAGGAGATGCATTATTCTGCTATCTCAAAGCCCAAAGTAGTACAGACATACACACACTCACATACAGGTACATACAAGGCACAGCTCTCGCATGTTTAGCCCTGATCTCTCATGTAATAAATTTCACCATACAGAGAAATACACATATTTTAAAGAAAAAATTGTTTACTTAACAGGGGAAGAAGCCAACATCAGGTGACAGACACCATCTTTCATCATGAGAATGTTACATTTCTGTATAATTGCTTACGAAGCATTTCAAAGATTGACATATTTCAAATTCCAGATTAAGTCCTGCTAAAACATGGTATACAAAGTAGGTCTCGGGTCCTAGAATTACCAATTCGTTTCTTAATGCACAGATGTTCTGGCTTCTTCATTGGGATAGCAGGCAGCCAGAAAACAAGGACAAAAGTGAGTTTACATTTGTGATTATACTCTGTTCTTTTAACTGTTAGGCATTTAATCTTAGAGAGGATACACAAAACACTATAATTATGAGGGAATATGTAGGGTAGCAACTGTGATTTCTTAAAGCTCTGGATTCTTTTAACACGCTACATTTGGGGTTTCTTCCCTATTCTTTCTCCTGTACTACTTTTTGAACCATCATTTAAGAGGCTGTTGTTTAACTTATATGGTAAACACATCTTTCTTCTGTCCTTAGGACAGCATCAATGCAGGGGAGGATACACCAGTGTGCTGTTGTCAGGGACACAGGTGGTTGGAATATGCATGTGGACAGCTTTAATTCAGGATAAAGTAACCTGGCCCAGAATGAACTACATGTAAATGAGAAAACAAAGAGCAATCTTTTCTGTACAGATTCAAGTAGCACCTGATATTCAAGAGCAATAATCTTGCATCACAAGAAGCACCTTCCTTCAGTGGGTCCATCTGGGATGGCACCACTCATAAAAAGTATCATATCAATGGCAGAACTACCAAAATATTGTGGAGATGATGTGTATGAAAAGCTAAACAGAGTTTTAGGAGGGCTGCAGGGCTGATGCCTCCTCTTTGGTCTATGCGGTTTTCTGGCAGTGACAATAAGATGTTTGAGGCAAAAAAAAGGGCAGAGCTGGTATCAAGTATGAGCCAAAGCCTACAGTGTCACAGAGGACTGAACAGATATGCAACATGAATCTTTTGATACCAGCTGCCTTTCCTACAGGAGGACAGCTTTAAATCCTTCTCTTTTCCTATGCAATAGGATCTTTGTCCTTTTTATGGCATTATTCACCTCACTAACCAGTTATTCCTCCTATCTTTGGTAGCTCTGGAATACAAACGAAAGACAGAGGGAGAGATGTGAGAGTCAGGAGAGATACACAGAGTGAAACCAAGAAGAAACAAAGGAAAGATATCAGGAGAAGCCAAATTACACAGACGTAGTACTCACCTACAGCAATTGCACATTGTAATTAAACTCTAAAAAAAGGAAGATACAAGAGAGATACTGGTGGGAGACCTAAATGCTGACAATATACAATCTGACCTCAGCACTATGAAGAATTTAATAGAAAGATGAGGTCAATGCTACAAGGACCCACAAACATGACCAATATCCACCTTTCTCTAAGGAGACAAAGGATCACATAGAGACGAAGATGGATTTACCTGGTAAAGTAAATGCTGCAGATGTGTTTAGAAAGGCTATAAAGGCAAGTTGCAGAGGGAGCGTGCCTGCAAGCACCCACCAAGAAGCAGCATCAGACTATGTTTATAGGGCATGAGAGATGCTAACAGAGAGGACTGTGGAAGGGAAACATGAATGACTTTGATAGCTAATCCTTAATTTAACACAGTGACTTAATGAGAGGAAGAGAAATTACACATAAGGAAAAAACAATAGGACAAAAAGGAATGGCTCAAAATCCTTACACAGACAGACTACTAACTTAGCAGGAAGCTAAATACCATCCGTGCTGGAGAGAAAAATCTCACTGCTGTTGCTCCTACTTCCAATTATTGTACAAAACCTCTCTACATTAGCACCACAAAACGCCAGCTGACTTGTCATAGATGTGGTCCATCCATCTGTTCCACAATAAGTTATATAGCGAACAAAACTTATTTAGCCAAGTAGCATCACAAAGGACAGTAGACCACAAACAATAGTAGAGTTGAATAGGAAACATAGAGATATTTATATTAAAAACACAATCTGTGGATAAATAACTCACTATACAAAACATAAAATGTTGTGACTAGAGACAGACAGATGCCAGATGTGTATGAAGAAGGACCAGATCTTCTACTGTGGTAAGCTGCACCATTTTATACTCTGAGGATATAACTTTTTTTTTTTTATTTAGGGAAGTCAAATCACAGCTAGAGGGAATCCAGAACCCACTACGCCTTCAGGATATGGTTGCCCAGTCACAGTCAGAGAATGAATGACCCATACTGTAGCCACATTGACAGAGCAATGTGCTGAATTTTAAGTGTGCCTCTAGGCAATCTTCCTTTACGGGAAAGACAGACTGATTTATGGATGGCAGGGACTGCAACAGAGCCCTATCCTTCCAGAAGCAGAAGAGAAACTTTGATAGTTTACATAATTTTGAACAGTGTACATTTTCCAAGTACCACTACATTCAGCTTGATCCCATTCTTGGTTTTAAGTTTTTCAGTAAGATCATTCACTGTGTTAAATAACCCAGACACAGGTTTCCAACACCACACAGGCATGTTGTGTACAGATGAGCTACAAGCTTTGGACCAAGCTCATCTGGCTGAATAAACCCACATCTAAAATTAAGTCTGTGTCCTGCCTCCCTGATATCTACAAGAGCATTCCTAACGAAGTGCATGGAACTCTCTTGGTTTGAAGAAAGCCACAATACAGGCAGATCTTTAGAAAGAGGAATAGCAAAAGACAAATATTTACCCAAGTTTCTCCTTAAAAAGGTGTGGCTGGCCAGGAATGGTATGAGACTGTAATCACCTAAATCCAGCTAGACACACAATAATAACAACAGGTTTGTTTGGAGTACTCATTAATTAAGAGCCTATTAATAATCACATTCCACCATACTTTCCTGACATTCTACTGCCTTATGCTCCAAGTCGCTCATTTAGATCCACATCTGTTGATCTGCTGGTATACCCTAAATATCAATTTGAAACCATCAGATCCAGAGCATCTAATAATTATGCCATCCCATTATTATAATTAATCTTTCTTAATTTGCATAGCATCTTTGTAGTAAAATGCATTTCTGGATGGAAAGAAAACTGTCTTGCTATCTGTTATTTATATTGAGTAAAGATTCCAAAAGTTAATAAAAATTAAAACCCTGAAACAAAGCCAAAAACATCTGAAAAAGTAAGACAAAATAAAAAGATACATGATATATATATATATATATATATATGATTTCAGAAAGAATAGGATTCAGAAAGAGAGTACAGCAAATAAACGCATGTGTAACTGTATTTTTAAAACATAGATATTTTGGCTTTGTCACATTTTACATTAGAGCCATTGCACATTGTGGACAATGTTCCATACATTGACTTTTCTGTGCCTTGGTATCAGAAAGGCAGAGTCTATGGCAGGGTTGCTTTTCCATCTCTTATCCTACCCTGAAGTCTATTAAACCAAACCCTGAAAACCTAGCATGATATCATCTCAGTTTCAAAGTTCAATACTGTCTCAGAAATATTTGACTCCCAAATCAGCAAGAGAGAACCTTTAAAGGAAATATGGCAAATAATGAAAGGAGAACAATTATAAGGCTTTCTGTATGTTTGCATCTTTACCCTGAAATACTCAAAATCAATTTCTCTATGAACTGTATGTCAATGCAGAGACTCCCAACTATTTAGCAAATTACAGTTACATGAATTATTTCTGCCATCTGTATATTAATTTTGGTACAAAACTTGTGTATATTACTTGTATATACTAATTGTATACAAGATTAGGTTTGGTAGTAGAGTTAGCAAGAGTCACAGTGCTTGGAAACTACTTATCACACTTGTCATAATTTGCTGAGAGGTGCCAATGGTCTATTTACTTTACAATTTGCCCTGGGAACGAACTCACCTGTAAATTGGCACAGCAGTTTTGGCTTCCATAGCTCTTGCTGATTTATAGCTGACCTCTTTAAAGAACATGAGGAAAAAAAAAAAAAAAACCAAAAAAACAAAACACAGAGCAAAGCACAGGAGACCATTATTTAGGATTTCACATCAGCACTCAGCCAGGACACAGCAGTTTTACAGCTACTTCTGCAAACTGAATTATGTCATATTGCATTCTCACCCCTATATGCTATGGAAAGTGGAGTCCTGTAGAGGAAAAATGGCACTTTATAACTGAAAGCAGATTGTAATGCCTTAATAGCAACATATGGAGGAAAACAAGATAAAGTGTTTTCTTTCCTCACACAGCTATGTTGCACTTTGTGGTATGTGTAGGACAGACTCCAGAAATGAGGACAAGATCCTAACTCTGCAAGAGAAATTATTGAGCACAAGGATCAATGAAGTCTGCAATTACTGCTCCTGCTTCTGGTGCTGTGTGGTGTCAGAGCAGGACCAGGACTGCAGAAGGCTGAAGTGCAGATGCTGCTTTGACTTTTACTGGTGTGTGGCTATTTGAGCTAGATTTCTAGCTCAGACATAAAAAAATTAGGAATGGAGACATTGATTGTGAAGTGGAAAAGTACTGGACTCTCTGAGTGGAGAAGGTGAACATTCCAGGGATAGGCCATTAAATGGCAACAAAGGATAAATTAATATCATTTCATTGGAGTATTAAAAACATTATGTCTGGAAGCACAGCTTGTATCTTCCCTTTTGCTGCTTCTGCTGCACCCACTCCAGCTGCTGTTTTAGCTGCTGCTTTGCTGCTTCAACACTGCTTGTCCCCGTCCCCATCTTCTCTAAGGTTACTGTATTCTGTAATAGTTTCATTCTGTTTATACTGTTATATTTAGTTTAACTGTAGATATATAATTCCATTTTTCTGACTTTCCAAATTCTGAGTTATAGTGAATTTACTCTCTCTAGGGCAGGTTTATAATAAGTTATTGGGGGAGAGATCCACTCTAACCCTTCACCCTGTAATTACTACTCCTGCTTGTGGCACTGCGTGGTGTCAGAGCAGGATCAGGGCTGCAGAAGGCTGAAGTGCAGATGCTGCTTTGACTTTTACTGGTGTCATTCAGAGTTGAGAGAAGAGGGATGCCTTTTTTTTTTTTCTCCTTTCTTTTTAAAAAATTTTTAATGTAGGAATGGAAACAAAAAAAAACCCAAAAACACCAGAGAAACAAATATGAAAAAATAAACACTTTTCTAATGCTAATGAATTTTCTTCCCAATAAATTTCAGCTGCTTGATGCAAAAAACCACACATTAGTGCACACATTAAGAAAAAAACAAAACAAAACAAAAAAACCCAAAAAACCACCTCACTTTTTTTTTTGCAGATGCAAGCTTACATTAAGACAAATATTACACAAATATACTATACTTATTTTGGAACAGTATTTAAAAGAATACCAGAAACACATCAATCCAAAGGAGATATTTCACACTGAAGCTCTTGCACATCCAGAATACTCTTTAGATTTCTCTGCTCTACCATAAGCAGACAATGTCTCTTTAAAGCTTACTACTTCTCACAGTAAGATTATTTTGCAGAAACACATGACAACACAGATTGCTCTATATAAGTCGTACTAATTCTTGGTGATATTAAGCAAACTGCATCAGAAATTGGAAAGGGGAAGTTGAAAGCTGAAAGTTTTACAACTTGCTCAAAACCTGCAGCAAAGTAGTAACAGTCAAGAGGACTTTTGTTTTCATTTAGAGGGGAGGGAAATTTATTCTTTTCATTTGGAGGTGTTGAAGGGAGAAAATTAGATTCCTTTTTCCTTAAAGTATCATTGCCACCCTACTGTTTGACAGAAATCTGCTGGACTCCAAGAAATTTGATGTCTTTTTTAAAATTTTTTTTAAAGTGGGCAGATGTGACTGCCAGAGCAAGTTGCACAAATCCTAAACTAGTGTAAATCTACAATTTTGTTGATTTTATTAGAAGTAGATGTACAGAATAACTCATCCTGTACAGTTTCTCAGTAGAGAGTCCAGCATACATACTCTGCTGGAAGTGGTCCACACTGAACAACAAACTCATTAACAAGCATCAGGATCCCTACATCCCGAAGAGCTAATGGAAACATGCAACCACAACTTTACATGCTTCTCATATTTTTGCAGCAAAAATGTCAATTGTGCCCTTTAAATCAATAAAAACTAAATCTTACTAACCAACCTGAACTGAAATAAATAATGAAATTATTTGCATGAAAGGTGTTCCAGGCACAGGTTTGTGAATAAATGAGAGTTGTTTAAAAGAGAGAAAGAAGCCTTCTGTTTTCCTCACTCCTGGCCACACACTATCAAGATATGATGAAGGTGTATTGTAGCTGGCTGTCTCAAAGTAAATTACAGCAGGGGCTTTAGGGTTCTACTTACAGCTGACCTGTAACTCCATCAATCACATTTGTTTTCATCATAAATTACTGAAATCCCAAGATGTTTTATGGTTCACCGTACTTTACACATTCCTGCTCCTCTTTACCTAAAAAACTCTTCAGTAATAGAATATACATTAGGAAGAAACAAGTTTAATGTATATTGGTTTAAGTGCATAGCTTGTCAAAACAACTCTTCCCTCCAGCTGACATTGAACTTTGTAATTACTCCCGAATGTTGTGCTTTAGAGAACCATCTCTGTGCTAATTTTATGGAGATGATGTTTTCCACATCCTGACTACATACCTGCCTCTCTTTTAAAAACCTGTGATATTCCTGTTGATTCAAAGACACTTCTCTCCCCTCACTCAACTTCCTTCCCTCACATTTTTTTATTTAGATATTTTTGTGGAAGCAAACCATCTTTCACTTTGAGGAGCAAAGCCTCGAAAATAAGGACAAAAGCACAAAGAGAAATGCTCGTGCACATCCTGAGCTTGACAACCATGCTCTGCAGCTGCACTCTAGTACACAGTTCAAATAAGAATTTTAAGTGAAGCAGAGGCTCAAGGAGAAGGGATATTTTTCCATGTCTAAAGCTCCTGGGCATCCCTTTCCTTCCACCTTGAGCAGAAACACCTAAAAGAGCTACTTAGAGAATAGCTCTGTGGATAGAGCTCTCACCAAAGAAGTTAGAGGCCCATACCTTACTCCTAGGAGGCTGTTCTGCCTATCAGACTGTTGAAGCATCTTAAATGGGGCCATATTTCCTTCTGAAAGTGTACTATTGTGTGACCAAACACAGGCACTGGCAAGATGACAAGGCATGTTATAGACTAGTGTCCAGGGCACACATCTGAGAGGGACAGTAGAGGAGGAAGCATTAGTGTAAATTAAAATAATTGACCAAGATTACAAGGATTAGGTTCCTGCAAATAAAAGGCCTAAATCCTGATGAAGAGTTTATTACAGAGCATGTACCAACTCTGCTGAAATTCAATACAGACATAAATATGTTTTGACTCAAAAAAGTTAAAATTTCAAAATGCCTGTTCTAGACTATATGGTCTTGCTCTGGCAGGGGGCTTGGACTTGAAGATCTCCAGAGGTCCCTTCCAACCCTTCCTAACATCCTAAGATCCTGTGAACACACACACACACACACACACTCACTTTTTTTTTTTCCCAAGTATTTGAGTCGTGTCCGTTGTTGAAGGTGTATTATGAGTGCTTAATCTAAGCTGAAAGATAGAAGGATAACATTGGGTTGCGAATTATTGAATATGTTGTGAAGAATGCTCTTGGAAAACCCAAATATATCAAGGGAAAGTATTAGCTCATATATAATCCCTATTAGAAGCTATCATCCCTGTAGCTCAGGACTGAATTGCAGCTTTTGTGTTATTGGCATTAGTCAAGCAGGTGAAAGGTCACCAATAAGAATTATCATGGTATAATATTTAGATTTAGTATTACAAAATTAACATTCTTAAAGGCCAAGCAAGATAAGCTGGTTACAGTAAATGGTTTTTCCTCTTGCACATCTGTAGACAGAACGAAGACGAGTCACACCAGAGGAGGAAGAGGTGATTTACAGAAGAGACCACTGGCTAGCTGGCTGGCAAGAAGATCAGAAATACATGTTAACTATTTTCTGCAATGGCACAGCCTTCTTTTGATTTAAAGCTGCCTTTTTTGTCAAGCTGTGAAGAAAGGGTCCACAAGGTATCAATACATCAGCATTTCATTCTCTTCATGACCTTTCAGAGGTGAGACCATCTACCCAACTAGGCAATTTCCCCTCTCCCCTTGTATTCCCCAAGAGGCAGCTGTTGAGCTAATCACCTCCTTCAAGATCCTGGAGACACAGAAAACACAAATAATGCACTAGGCCAGCAGTTCAGCACTCTCCTTCAATTACCAATATATGTAAGTCAGGAGAAGCAGGCAATAAAGTATCCACTTTAAGGCAGACTTTCAGAGGTAGAAAAAACAAACCCAGACATACACTCCTCCTCTCCCACTATATGGAAGTACAATTTTTTTCTCCCCTCACCTTCCTCAAAACATCATCTAGCAAGGAAAACTTTTTAAAAAGAACGAAACATATATTCCTCCTTAGACACTCCTGTATCAGAAGGGAAATTTATCATTCTGTGTACGTCTGCAGTATTTTCTGCTTCAGCCTATATGCTTTCAAATTCTCTTCCAAACATAAAAGCAAAGCATCAATGAAAAGAAAATTGATGTCCCAACAAGCAAGAGCTCTTGCAGTGATTACAAACAGCAATTGGCATGAACAGAGCCAACATTTAATACCATTTTAAGGTATAATTAAAAAGGAGAGCTGCTCAGAAAGGGCTCTTTACTATAAAATATGGCAGGTACACACTACAAATAGTCCACCAGCTTCTTTCTATGCAGTGGAAGCCTAAAAACCTTCAGATGAAAATGTATGGTGGATCTGCAGAAGCCCTTTACAATAACACTTAGGGGCCTTTCAGCACATAATAGGCTTTGGCACCCTGCTCTCCTTGTCATTAAGGGTGGCACCAGGAAGATTTAGAGCTAGAGTTTGCCTCCTCCCTAGCTCACAAAGCAAGTGCTATAGGTACTTCCCCTCTATGTCTGGTCACAGTCTGATTTAAGGGGATTTGATAGGAGGACAAATAAAAACAGATTTGTTGCATGATGCCTTATCTCCTGTTGTAGAGCTTGAGTAATACTGCAGTTTAAAAGGAGCTGTAGAGCAGAGGGGAAAACCAGAGCTGTTTGGCAGCAGAGCATGGTAACTGCAGAGATATGAGCTATTTCACTGAACAAAATAGGAACTTCATTGCCAGGAATTTATGGCTATGAAGTGGAGACGCTGGCGTTTGGTACAGTTCTTTACTTACAAAAGAGCCACCTTCAGCTGGAACTGAATCCAATTTTCCCTGTGAAGACTAAGATCTAAGTATAATCACAATATTACATGACTGCACAGAGTACCTGACCGCACAACTAGTGAAAACACAGGCATCACAGCCAACTATCAAGAGCAAAGTTGTGTGGTAAATCCCTAATATCAAATGATAAAACAAGAGGAAATGGCCTCAAATTGCACCAATGGAGGTTTTACTGAAAGAGTGGTCTGGCAATGATGTAAGCTGCCCAGGGATGTGGTGGAGTCACCATCCCCAGAGTTGCTCAAAAAACTTCTAGACATGGCACTTTGGGATGTAGTTTAATGGCCATGGTGGTGTTAGGTCAATGGTTGGACTCAATAATCATAAAGGTCTTTTCCAACTGAAACGGTTCTATGATTCTATGAAATACAAGATGGCTTTCTGTGCTAGAAGCCAAAGGAAAAAACTTACTACCAGGTGTTAAGTGAGGCACAAACCAGGACAGTCGTGTCACAGAACTGCTGAATGGTAACTGCAAGATGGAGTTTCAATGCTTAAGAGAAAGCTAACTTTCTATGGATCAGAAAATTAAAATGCCACATATTAAAACCCTAGAGCACTTTTGATTAGGGGTTGCTCTGCAAGAATATATATGACTTTTTCAAATATAATTAGTTTATCTGATATGCAGGCACATTCTGAATGTCCAGTTTCACAGAAGACCTTTTCTCTGCACAGGAAAGGTAACTCTCCTCCCAAGGTATCTTTAGTGGCCTCTGTTGCAAATCTTTTTTTTTTTTTTCCTGCAAAGTACAGGAAGTTGTTTATATACAGCCTGCAGGAGCAAAGACAGCAAACTCACGCTTCTTTTACTCCCAACTAGATGTTTAAAAGCCATACTAATGCTGTCATCCTTGCAATCTCATCAAATCCTTAACACTTCCTTCCTTCCAAAGCACATAGAGTAGTACCCTAGTTTACATGTTCTACTTACTAGCCAGCATTTTAAGCCATCAGATAAAACTGGCTCAAGGGAATATTTTTAAAGTAATACAGTACTTGTTGGGAAAATAGCAACACATGATGAAATATTTTACAGTTTTAGAAGATACAAAAATCTAAGTTGTAAAAAAGATGGACACAACAATCTGACAATATGGTGCATACATCAGGTTGAAAGTATATGAGAAAAATTTCTACAAGAAACAACTAGCTATAGAAACAAGCACTTCAATAATCTTAGCTAAAAAATAAAACCATTTGTACCAAGTACCAAGCCCAAACATTTATTTAGCCACAAGAGGGAGACAAATACACAGATGGACAATGTTTCACACTAGATTAAGCTTTCACTGGAACAAAGTTTTATGGGAAATATGGGTGTGGTGAAGAAGCACAAATTTAACTTGTATTTCATAATTAATTTCTCATGTATTAAACTTACAGGATACTTGTATCTAGTGAAATTCGAAATCCTGCTGCATTGGTGCTTGGAGTAAGAACTTGACATTTCTTTGCATATGTAAATTCTAGTATGGTAAGAGAATAAGAAGAAGAATTTTAATTTCCTTTTAAAACATCTTTCCTAGAAGAAAGATAGATCTTGTTGCAGTGATGAAACAGTTTGGCCATAAAAATCAAACTTTTCTGAAACACCAGGGTTAAATAGGGTTCACAGCATTCTCAAGATACACTTTTATGACATCTATAAGCCTATCATATGTTATAAATTAATGACAGATAAAGCACATTCTAATTATACCACCCATGTCTATATCATTTAAGTAATAGCTCTAAAGGGTGGATTAAAATGATAAAAATCTAGGGAATGGCTGCAGATAATTAGTGTGAGATGCTGCACCTCCCAGATATACAACCTACTGTACAACATCACCCTCTGCTGGGCATCAGTGAAGAGAATTTGCGTGGCAGCATCTTAAGAGATTCCCACAATGCATCAGGGGCAGAACACACTGGTGCTGCCTTGTTTGAAGCACATCATCTAATGTAAAATTTAGAGTGTTTAGGCTGTAAAATTCCCTTACAGCTCTGCATAGACACATCAACCGACTTGATGGAACAAAATGGCAAAAGGACATTCATTGTATAGTAAATAAAACAATTTGTGTACCTGGTCTTACAAGGCTCTGCATCCCCCTCACCTGCTACAGCTAACTTGGAAAGGTCAAAGAACCCTGTACAGGCAAGATTAGGCTCAAATTGCCTTTTACTTTCAAATATTAAGGTAAAAAGAAGCCATTTTAAGAGAGGGACTGTTCAGAAAAGAGCCATTTTATGAACGAACGAAAACAGCAGAGAACTTAATTCTTACTTCCTGTAATTCACATGAGATAATATTTACAGTATCAGGCTACCCAGCACCACAGTTTGTAGTTGCACATCTGGCAATAACACCACTGCAGCAATGTAGCAAACCCATAAGAAAAGTCCAATAATGCTAAAGGGAGAGAGCTCAAACTATTACCTTATCCATTTTTCACAGGTGGACCAATGTTTAGATCTAATATTACAGAACGTCTCTCCATGGGTTAATTCACTTCACATTATGAAGAACATGCATTCATGCCATACAATGCAGGAGGATAAAGAAGGGCAGGCTTCAAATCCCATGTTGTTGGGATGAGCTTGACCCCAACTGCAAACACTGAGAGGGGAGGAAGTGTCTGTCACCTGCCCAATGTCCCGTTCACTGAAGCTGTCCTTAAAGCAAGCTAAAGCCTCCAAGAAACACCACGTTGCAGTGACTTCCTATGAGACCATTTCGGAATCTAGAGTAGCTAGAAGGCAGCATGATTCACTCACAACTTGTTCTTCCCACATCTCTGTGTGGGCTTTAACCACTGGGGAAATCACCTTTACACCAGCCACAGTTCCACTGCCTCTCCAGCTTCAACATTTCCCTGGAGGCAAGCCTTGATTGGAGCTCTTATCTTCATCATTTGTTCATTTTATTTTAAAAGTTTGCATTCTGACGCAGGGCCAATAATGCCAGAAGCTGCTGTATTTAACTCATTTTAGAAAGAGCCATCCTATTACATGATTCTATTCCCAGCAAATCCATATAGGCTGCAATTTCCCCCAACTCCAGTGCACACTGGAGACAGCAGGAAAGATGTGCTACGGATTACCAACCTCTCCAGAACTCCAAGCTACAATGGATTTAGGGTATTCAGATGCCCAAGAGAGATAATGCAACTGTACTTCTTTTTTTGTTTCCTATATAAAAACAGTAAGTTTAAAATGTATTTTTGTTTCATTAAAAGATTAAGGTGAACTATATGCCATAAAAACACTTCAAAAATCATGAAATGATAAATGCCACTAGAAGGAAGTATATACAGTTTCTAGATAAGCCTAGATTTCAGTTTTGTTTTTTCTTTTTTAAGTTCAGGCAGCAGAGACTATTCATGGGTTTTTTTAATCCACTGTGAATGGGAGACATATCAGTCAAATATTTTATGGACTTTCAATTTAAGATCCTATTTACTGATTCAGGTTAAATTAACACACTAAACTTAAATGGAGATTATCTCTGTTTGCATCATATATTTTTAAAAATGCATCTATTAAAAAAAAAAAAAAACAAACTCCCCAAAAAACCCAAACAAAAAAACCCAACCAATCCACACATGCAAATAATGTATGGATTGATCCAAGGCATGAAAAAAAAATACATATGCTCTCTTCAAACCTCTTGCAGGCAGCCAAACAAGACAGAACACAAACAATTTATTCTCCAAAGAAAAATGTAAAGCCACAGTTTTAAACTAATATTTATTTTCTTTAATCTTGATAAGCCTGATTAATGCTGGAGAAAAGTGATTCCTTATCACTGCTATATGGATCAAAGCCTAAGAAACTCTGTTTGTCTAGCAACAGACTGAAAACAAAATAACCATCCAGTTTATATTATCCCTAATTATTCTAAACATCTTGCTGGTGTTAGAGGGGTGGCTCGTGCACAAGGGTGGCAGAATCAGGACCACACCATTGTCCTGATGACAAAAAGTTATCCGCGGTCTACAGATCTTTCTTTACAGGCTGCATAGAAGTCACTAACTTCTGTAATGTGAACTATGGAGTAAACCTCTGGATCATCAAAGTCTTCTAAGTGAACCCAGTGTTTGAATTTCCAGTGAACAGTATAACCCTCTCTGCCTAGAAGAAACAGCCAAGAGCAGTCTCAATCTCAGTTTTATTCAAAACCACAAGTCATGCCTTGAGGATATAAATTTATCCCCTCCCTTTCCCATCAACACACAGGTTTTGCCACTCGCCTTGGGAAACATGTTATTAAAAAAAACTTCATTTCCCCCTTGGATACATTTTTATATTGTATACTAAATTATGCATTTAAAATCAAATAAAGAGAATTTACTGCCTTAAGATTACTGCACACATCAGAAAGGTCTCTGTTTCCAAATTTTGGAAGAATTTTCCACCTTCCCACCCAAGCCAAGCAAACATCCAGTGTTGTTACAGCTGAAGAAGCAGGGGGTCAGGACATCTTTTTCACATTAGAAAGCTGCACTTCAAGCAGTAAGGAGAAAGAGAGTACATCTCAGAAAAGGTGCTGCTCAAAAGGACCTTTTTTTTTTTTTGAGGGTATACCTGAAAGGTTCACACTTTAGGTCGGTCTCAGGTAATAATGCTCTGATCCTCTCCTAAACAATGTGAAACTTACAGTCTGACTAATTGGCAGCCTAATGCAGAAGTTTATCTTGTGGCATTTCACTCCTTTCAGTCGTGGTTCCCCTTCTTGGCAGGAAAGAAACCTTAACAATACACAAGATGGTTCAGATACAGCAAAAGCTATTCTATGGTTTTGATTTGAGGAAGGGAGAGAACAGGGGTGAGAGATTACTTTTTTTCTAGTATTAACAGAGGCTGAAACCTACACAGAACAGCAACCATTTGCAAAACTTGAACATTTAAAATATAAACACTCCAGTTCTTATTTTGAGACTTAAATAAAAGTGCCATGCTTTCCTGAGATTATTTTTCAGTCCATTTGTTGCAATTGCTCAGATCTTCAGAAGGTGGGAGACTTAAATGACATTAACTGGAAATAGTCACATTTGGACCAGTTTAACTTGAGTTTCTGTAAGGAGTAGCTACACTTTGTTCTTCAGCTTACATAGAAATTGATAGACTAAGGGAAATAGGGCAATAAGTAGGCAACAATTGACTTAATTTAACTACAAACTAGATTTCTTCCACAAACTACAGTTAAACGAGAAACGTCATCTGGGCAGGGATGGAGACCTTCTGTGGAACTCCAGCAATACAAGTGAGATCCACTGCCATACTACTAGCAACAACCCCAGGCTTGCCTGTGGATAGTAGCTACAGTTGAAGAGGAATTATAAATGAGAATAGCAAAGAAACAGGAGACAGACTCAGGACCATTCTTGGCTAGATAAGACAAGAGATCAAGTAAAAAAGCAGACAAGACAGTACACTCAAGAAAGGATAGAGATTTAGGACACTAAACTACTACATGTAAATAATAGTGACTGGCTGAATATCTGTGAAGAGGTGATAGAAGGGGGGAAACACACACGCACAAAACCCCCAAAAACAACAACAACACAACAAAAAAAACCCACAGAGAACCCACCAACCCAAAGGTAAAGGATCCAGCATAATATAGATCCAAACACGATCTAGGAGCAGAAAGATGGAAAAGACCCAGGTCAAGAGGTACATAAACCTGTCAGAGATGTTTGGAACCAGTTACCCATGGTGTCCCAAAAGAGAGAGATTTTCAATTGAGAAAAACAGAGCACAGCAAGCATCTCAGCCTAATTACTAACTTAATTTTGTTTGGATTGGTTTGGGTTTTGGTTTTTGTTTGTTTGCTTGCTTTGTTGTTTTGGTGTTGTGGTTTTGTTTGTGGGGAATTTTTTAACCTACTTTCAACAAACATATGAGTATTATAGAGAAAAGAATACTAAATGCAATATCATATTTTTCTTCTATATGCAGAGATAATGCCTTTCTTCTGCAAATTCTGCCAGGAGACAGATTCAAGTGGCAGGGAAGATGACATTTGGAACAGAAGGAACCCAGAGGCAGCTTACAATATATTTACTGGAAAGCTTTGGTCGTACCTGAAACATCAGGAAGGGTTTACCCAAAACCTTCACAGAGCTCCACCACTTCCTCACCCTTATACTTCAACCAGACAGAACATGTGTTGGATACTGTCACTGAAATGGGTTTAACATTCCTACAGTCTTCCCCAGCTTTAAACTTTAGGCCTCTGGGTTGCATGTAAAAGATACCATCATAATTTAACTCAGCTCATGGACACTGCAACAGGTCAAACATTTGTCAACTCCCTTTAAATGTCTTTTAAAATATTTCCAGAACCACTAAATAAGCCTCCAGAGAAGCATGAACAAATAGCCAGGGAAGCTAAAGAGAAGCGGAAGGATTGCTCTCTCCCAAAAGGGAAGAGTCAGGACATCTGTTGAACGCTCCAGCTTTTTTTTTTTTTTTTCCTTACTTGTTTTCTTAAGGTAATTGTGGACACAGTCTCATGATCCTACTTGGAAAACCTACAGTTTGGGCAGCATCATAATTCATTGTTGGACCATTCTACCCCTGAGTTAGATGAGTAATTAACACAGCTAGTGGGACTGTAGTTGGACTTTGGCACTGTATATTTGGTTGAACTGGAATTCTCTGTAGTCTGCAGCAAGGGAAGTGATTTTCATACCACGATCAATGTGGCATGACCATCAGATACAAAGAAGGCAGTGGATTTGTACCATTGGTGGTGGTGAGTGGGAAGACCAGTAGTTCACCAGACTGCACAGGTCACTTCTGTGGAAAAATCAACTCTGCCATGGCCATGTCTGATACAGCTTCAGATTCAGCTTTCTGGATATGACAAAGACATGACAGATGAGGTGGTGCCTGCAACAGTGAGGATGTACTATGACAGGTGGCATAAAACTCAAAACAAACAAAGCTGACTGGAAAGAACATGTCCTTCCCCATGTCCCACTTGTGCTGAAAAGAATCAATTTAGCATTTCTACCTCAGACTGCTGCCTTCTGTGAGGATAACAGTTGTTGCTCTGCACCCAGGATAAAAACTGTGTGCTCCACTCCTGTAAGTGACTATAATGGTAGTAACCATTACCACATTCATAAAGTAGGAGCTGTTAGCTTTCTGCTCTGCACAACCTTCCCTCTGTACCTGATGAAAGAGCAGTTCTCTCCCTTCCCCAGCATTCACCAAAACTATGGGACTGCATGGGCGGAAAAAGGAGAGCATAGAAACAATGGTGGAGTTTGGACTCCAGATCTCCAAATAATTCCTTTTAGGTAGGCCATAGCAGAGGTGCCTTCAAGTCACACATGAATGACTCTGCTTCTCATCTTAGCTGTGCAATAAACTGCCTGCTGTCTCAAACACCTTTGCTAAGAAATGAGAACATAGGTGATGCAACCTCTGAATTTCAGAAAAACTCACAGATCTCATTTAGTGGAGCCCATATTTTACCAAGTTCCTCCCACTGAAGTCAGTGGAAGCCCCATGATCAAGCTCCAACAGAACCAGGATTTCACACTAGCTGAGACACACAACCCCTTAGTGGAATTTTATGCAAAGCCCAATACTGATCATGAAGTAAAATATCTAACTGCTCAAATATTACAGTGTTTGTGACAACATGTCAGCTCATCTTCTAGAGATTCTGTCAAATGAAAATTGCTCCTGCACTGTAGGTGGGTGAAAATTTAGCCTCGTGCCACCATGAAACCACCAAAAATGAGTACATCTAACAGAAACAAAGAAGCACTCTTACACTTCCCAGGTACATTCACGGTCAATAAAATAATTTAAAATGTGCTGTAAATTCACATCTTATAAACTCTGCGTGCATTCATATGAGAAATCTGGATCTAGTCTTTGGTAGCTAGCTGCATTCCACAACAGATCCTGGAGCAAACAAACATATGCTCCATCTAACCAGCAAAGACAGTACAGTGAGGACTGTCTTGAAAATATTCTTCTGCTTGGTGAGCTGTCAAATCCAGTTCCAACCAGTAAAATGCGTCTTGCATGACTTCTGCTATACCGAAGTACTTCTGTATGTGGTGGGAGATTATCCTTAAAGATTGGCCAGTTTTGAACTGTGCAACAAAAAACACATTGGTGTTAATTCAAGAAATGAAGCAACCAACATTTCACACTAAATGTTTCATATCTGCAAAAGAAACATATCTGTGTCTATGGTGGTTCTCCCAACTGTTCCCTAATGACAAGTAGCCAAGTGCTATATTTTGATTTGCATGTTTCATATGAATCATTAATGCAACAATACAGTACATAATGTTGTTCCCACCAAAGCCACATTATATTTCTGGAGATGGAGTGTGCCCGCACAAGCAAAATCACACACCAAAAGCATAGTCATGCATACATGCTTGGATTTCACAAGCTGCTGTGGGCAAAGAGCCCCCTCTTGCTTGTTTGCCTTTACCTGTTTTATTTTGGGGTTTATTTTTATTTGGTTGGTTTGGAGTTTTGGTTTGGTTTGGGTTTTTTGGGGTTCTTTTTAACAGCTTGTCCACAGCTACACTTATTTTGTTTTGTTTTGGTTTTTTTTTTTTAAAGAGTTGTGGGGCATTAAATGGACCAGCTTAAAGTAAGCAGAGCTGGTAAGTGCTATGTGATCTCTACAAGATCGTTGCCATGTGGATCGCGGAGTGGAGGATTTGGTCTCAAAAGATGTTGATGCTTGCTGGCACAATTGAGCTCACACTTCACAACATATCCCCAAGCACCAGCTGGTCCTAGCTTTTAAGACAGACCTGCACATATTTCCTACATATCTCACTTCCCAAACTCAGTACTAAGGCTACAAATAAGACAACTCCACAAGCCAGGAAGGCCAACCAACTGGTCAAGCAGATAATTTACAGTTAATGTAAACCTACTCAGCAGGATTACCAGCACATTTATACACTTACAAGCATTCATGAGTGGCATATGATGCTAATGGACATTAAAAGGAAGGCTGTGTGATGAATGATGGTAAGTAATGATCAAAGCATTACACAACACATTTCTCTGGGAGTGCCATGTTAGTGTCACTAAGCTAAGATCCATCAGCCTGCTGCTTAAGAGGTCTCAGGGTTGCAAATCAGTACTAGAAAAATAAAGGTAATTTTACCCTTGCACTTTACTCTCGTAACCACATGCAGGAATATAAATACAAGAATGAGGACATCTCCAGTTTGATAAACCTGTATTAAGTATGTACGTGTGAGGCACATATACACCCCTTTTCTGAAAGCTTTAGCACTTCCTATCTACCTACAAATTCTGCCTTCCCCTTCATATGAAATGCTCCACTAAGAGTTACCTTACATTAGGGCATTGTTTGCATCAGTGATTTTTCTTAATAACCAAACAGGCTAAATTACCTGGACAAACAGTGGTGCTGCTTGCTCTACTCTACCTCCTAAGATAAAACAAAGTAAAACAAATAAATCCCTGACTACAACTTTCTGTCAAGAAAAGGAACGATGTTCATGTTCTTTAAGTGTGCATGAGGCACACGCAATCTTTCCCTGGAAGGCAGGCAGTGACAGAGCATACTGTAGTCTAATCATCGTTAAGCCAGTGAAAGGTGTTCATTATAAATATATTAGAGCACTAGTATTCATGAGTGTGACACTAATGCCTGGACATTGAAGCAGCTGAGGATGACAGCTTATGCTCTGAGCAGACCTAGGTGATTGGACACAGCACCAAGGAGGTGGCTGCTTGCTTATGATCTTACAGCATCCAATGCCTAGGACAAGTTGTGGCCCTGCACAGCTCCAGCTGTCACTCAGCCAGATACTGGTTGCTCCCAGCTAATATGTTGCTGCTCACCCGGTCTGTTACTGGCCTTGGAGAAGAGTCAGTAAGAGGGAACACATGCTCACGTCTAAGTCATCCCACTTCAGCATCTGCTTAGCCCAAGAAGATGGTACTGAATATTTGAGTTTAGTGGCATCTACCACCAAGTGGAACAGATAATTCATAGTTTTATAAAAGAGTCTGCCAAACCCACCATGAGGGAAAGGATTCTTGAGTTAATGGTGTGGGCAGATTAACACGGTAACACCTTACAAATAAATGAAAAGATGAGGTAGAAACTACTCTGTCAGACTTATTGCTTTACATAAGATCTCCAAGAGGGCTACAAGGATGATTAGGGGACTGAAGCACACGCTTTATGAGGACAGGATGAGGGACCTGGGGCTTTTTAGTCTGGAGAAGAGAAAACTGATAGAGGATTTAATAAATGTTTATAATTATCTGAGGCCTAGGTGTTGGGGGACTGTGGGGGGTGGGACAGACTACAGGCTCTTCTCACTTGCTCCCTGTGACAGGACAAGGAGTAATGGATGTAAGTTGCAGCATAAGAGGTTCCACCTCAACACAAGGGAGAACTTTACTGTAAGGGTCATAGAACACTGGAACAGGCTCCCCAGAGAGGCTGTGGAGTCTCCTTCTCTGGAGACTTCCAAGGCCCATCTGGATGCATTCCTCTGTGATCTGAGCTAGATTGTACAGTCCTGCTCTGGCAGGGGAGTTGGAGTCGATGATCTCTTTGGGTCCCTTCCAATCTCTGACATCCTGTGACCCTGTGAGTGGTAACAAGTAGCCAACTTAACAGAACTGAGCTGAGGAGGGGGGGTTATTGTGTGATTTTTGTGGAGGTTTTAGTTTGGGGGGTTGTTTGTTTTGCTTACGCATGTTCAGTCTTGTCACAGCTGCAAGCCTTAACAGACCTTTTGCCTGTGAGTTTTAAATTGCATGTATTCAGTCTGTTTGTAGGAGGATTAGACAGCACAGTGACTGGAGAGGCAAGCACAAGCAAGATGCAGGTCAGCACTAGAGCTTCCTAATGCAGTGAAGATATGAGTCAGTCTAAAAGTAATCAGTTCTTAGCCTGAGAAATCGATTTTCCCTAACTCCTACACTAACCAGTCAGACTTGCTGCATCGAACTGGTATATGCTGGAAAGATACTGATTTTGCTCATCTGAGTAAAGCTAATGATCTGTTACAGCAAGAGATGTGCATACTGGAAGAATCGCCTTGGCTCTGCAATCAAAGTTATTCCCAATATTAAACTTCCTTAAAAAAAAAAAAAAAGGGAAGTCAATTTAAAACTGATACATATTCACAGAATACCACTGTATGCAGCTGGAAAGGATAAAATATGCGTATATATTTTACCAACTACGCAGTCAGACAGGTTAATTTCATCAACATCTACAGCCCAAATACATTTTTCCATTCTTGCTATGTATTCAGAGCATTTGAAGCAGCCAGCTAGAAAAGAATGAGAAACCTGAAGTGATCACTTGATCCTCATAAATGCCGCTAAAGCTGATTTTAGAAGTGGGCCTTTGTCTTCCTAATCCCAGTAATTCCTTTAATTGAAACTGCAGAAGTTGTCATTTTTTCAGCTAGGAATTGCTAGTTCTTTGCTATTGAAGTGACTGAATGATTTTTTTTTTCTCAGCCTGGGAGGTAAATAGAGTTTGTAAAGAGCACAGTAGCTGAAGGACCAAGAAAGAACAATGATCGACCAAAAACTTGCATGAAATTGTCAGATATTTCATTGTCACATGTTGAAAATTAGATAAAATACTGTGAAGTTGATGGGGGAGGGGGCAAGAATAATGAAAATTTATCTTTCCACATTATTTTCCAGGTAGTTAAACTGGAAAACTAGACATGTTAGGTTGTTATGAAGATATGAAGAGGAATTATGCCTAACCGTTACATTCTAGGAAAAGAACATGATGTTAAGAATGCTGAACATTATGAAAAAGCAGAGGACAATGAAGAGTCATGGATTCTGGGTTCTGGTTTATGCTCAGATAGTGACTTTAAGTAACACACTTGGGGTCTGACTGAAGAGAATAAACCCATATGGGGCCACTGAAGGACACGCTTTATGTCAGCAGGACTTTCACACAGGATATTTAATCATTCTAGAGCCAGAGTCTAAACCCAAGAAACTGTCATAAATCTGACATTTTGCAAACACCACACACAGGTTAAAAAGCAAAACAAAACAAAAAAAACCCCAAAGCAGTAGAAATCCTTATCTCTGATTTCCAAAATCACAAGAGGTGCTATCCACTTACCCAGAAAACAACATCACTTTTTCTTGGAGCAGAACAACAACAGAAGCCCTGTCTGTGTGCCAGGACACCAGAAAAAGGGCAACTGTAGGGCAGATACTTTTAAAAACATACTTGTAGTGGTATCTTTATGATATGGTTCTATGAGAAGGAAAGGATCCTCTAGAGAATCTTTCCAGTTATTCCTGCATCCCAAAAGCAGCCAGAAAGAGACCTGAGGGATGAAAGCTAGCAGGCTTCTAAGAATTCAGGGCACAATCCACATGCTTTAGGATATTTGATCATTGTCTAATTGCAGCTTGGTGCTTGCAGGGCTTAGTTGATGATATCCAACACATTGTATTTGTTTTACATTCAAAAAATTAATCAAGCCTTCAGAGACAGACAAGTCAATAAATGTCCATGGTAATGAGTGCATCAATGCCATTTTTCAAAAGACTTCAGAAAGAGAAGTCAGAAAAAGAATAATCTAGCTTAAAATGAAAATAAAGTTGTTTCCATCTACAAGCAGGAGAGACAAGCTGCAAATGCTTAAGGAAATACAATTATGCAGACACCAATGTATTACTTTAAAAGCACTCAGGTATCACCTGTACAACTGAAGACGAAGGTCAGCTTTACAGGTTTCAGTAGCACTGCTCTAGGTTTCAGTTGGTGTAACTGAAACTGGAATCCAGCGTGCTGTCATTACACTGCATGAAGCAGTACTCCATGACTGGTTTGCAAGCAGAAATATTGAGCCAATAGAATGTTTTTGATGTACATCACTGTAAAGTGAACTATTTTTCACCAAGAAAACTTCACAAAGTTTAACAAGTATAGTACAAACCCAGCAAGTATAGTACAAGCCCAGCTTGTCCAGGCATCAAAGTGAGTATGAGAAAAAGGAAATAGGTAATGACCGTTCACCTACAAAAATAATGAATATCACAGGACTTTAACATTCTCAGGAAAAGATCTTCCACTATTTAGTGGCCAATCACTTCTTGCTCAGTTTTCTATCAGCTAGATATAGTTGGTCATGTTAATTGACCAACTTAACTGAATACAAGCCATAACACCTTTCCAGCCATCAAGGCACTAAAACACAAAGTAAACAGAGCAGTTCAAATGATGAGCACTACTTTTCTGTTACTATGCAGTGTGATATGCATTTAAGCATGCAGCAAAGCTGTTACTAAAAGCAAAAACTATTTCAGTTGGTTACACACAAATTAAACTAAGGCTGTCCTCACCTCAGCAGTACCATATGAGACACAAACTCTGACAGGCATGGCACATCAAGCACAATCAGGTCACCCACTGCGTTTCCCTTACAACATAAGTTTTTAAAAACAAACACAAATAAATAGACAAAATCCCAAAACACCTAACAAGAGCCACAATATCACACTCAGTAAATTCATAACTGGGCTGCCTATTAAGATATTTTTAAAGCTTCACACACACCCAACCCTCCCTCCCCCTCATCTCCCCCCCCAAAGGTCTTTGTCTTATTTCATAAAATCTGAAAGCATCCAATTTCTTTTAGATTTGAATTGCTTAATCTCTATTTTCAGTATCTAAACAGAAGCCTACTCACTTGCACTTCAGCACTAAAAAATCTTGTATAAGGAAACAAAACCTCCTAGAGCATTTGTTCACTAAACTCTCACCTAAAGAAGAAAGAGTCCGTTCTCCCACCAGTAGTGTGCAAGCCATTCAGAACTGGGATCAAAAAAAGAATTACTAAAGGACATAATACAAGTCAGATGAAAAAAACATTATTGAAATTGTATGTATTTACATTGTTTCTACAGTCCTACCTTTTTTTTCTTCTATCAAACAAAGTTTACGTGTATCACCTACTCAGTGTTTCCAATTCTAATGAAACTAGATGAACAATGGAGAAGCCATGACAAAATACTTTCTCCTGGTTTATTTTTGACCCAGAATACTCATAACCTCATGCTTTTGGTCACCAAGATAATTAGCTGTGTGGTCCAGACCAGAAAATAATTTGGTGGTATGCTTTCAAAAGGAAGAAGTCAGGAACAAACCTGTGCTACCGGTAATACACCTTTAACGTGATTCTTTCCTGTAGTGGAACTGTTGTGGTAGGCCTAAGCAGGCCAAGTTAGGCTTGTACATGTCCTGGCTTATGCAGACATGTTTTTCTGCTCTCTCTCCTTCTGTTTTGGGGAGAGCAACCGCGGGAAAAGGGACAAAGGACCTGGCACCACTAAGTCTGGGGTCCGGGGTCTGTCCATCACCTGCGGTAAACAGGGTGCACACGATTGCCTTGTGCAGGGCCC
>WBNM01026485.1:161709-221839 GCA_013399055.1 Ramphastos sulfuratus
CGATTATTTAATATTAATAAATTATATATTAATATTTTTATAATATCGTCTCGCAGTACCTAATTACCCCTTCCCTGACAGGAACATAGTTTTAATCTACCACTAAATAAAGTGAAAAATAGCTTAAGTACTGTTTCCTTTTAAAAAAAAAAATTTTTAAAAAGTAGAACATAATTATACACACTTCAACAAATACTATGTTAATGTCTACCTCATTAGCTACATCTGATATTGTTTGTCTGTTTGTTTGATTTTAGATACATTAATGTAATTCCTTTCCTACCAAACAGGGAGGACTGTGACGTGACAAGACTTATTCAAACATCTTGAATGAGTGAACTTGTACTGCATCAATAGGGTCATGGCACAGGTCACTAGCGACATCATTTTCACTAGGCTGGCAATAAGATCTCAGATTTGACATATGACTTCACTGTCACAAGACGTTAATTATCCCCACTGAGGTAATATGCAGGCAAACACATACAAGTGCACATTCTCTTTTGATTTATTAGAAACAGTATTAATTTACAAGAATAAACACAGAATTCATTAATTTCAAATAATACAATTTAGCTACACTGAATTACACCTGTACCTTAGCTCCACCACAGAACAGAAATGCATCAGGTATAATAAAAACCTGTTAAGGATTGAAACACTGAGTCAGGCCAGGGACTATTGCCTTTTTTATTTAACGCAAGCATTGTCTATTACAAGCAATTTTCTGAAGGCTATTGCTCTTGCATAATATGCTGTATGAACATGCAGAGGGTGGGGTCCCAACAGCCCAATTCTTTTAATTCACTGAAGTGGAAACAGTCAAGAACAAATGGAAAGCAGAGATCAATTGCTCCCACTGGCGATGTCACCAATTATGAATTTTGTGGAATTAAAATGAATTTACCATCTTGGCTGGGTTATTATGGTTACATTGTGTAACATTATGAAAAGCACATTCATCTCATATATAAGATTAGCTGAAATAAATGTATGATTTTTTTTCTTCTTTTGAAATACTATACATGATAATGATACTTGATCTGTTCTAGCAAGATGTCTCATGCTTGCTTTTTAACTAGTCACAAAACAGCTGCCAGCAGTATCTGGAAGCAAATGCAGCGAGAAAGGTAAAATTCATTTAGCCACACATCAGCAACATCTGATACAATCTCTAATAGTTACTAAGGAATCTGGCAACCTCATTGTCCCATAGGACTCTACCTTCAAAGGGGCAATAGCTTTGTCTTGAGAGGGGTTGCTCCCAATACATAGAAGAAAGGGCATAAATTTGGTTTTCATCTTCGAAAGCTACATAACTCAGTGATCTAAGATTCAAGTAAGCAGTACCACCCTACAGAGAGCAAGTGTCCAAATGGGAAAAGCAAATATTTTGTTTTTCTTTAACCAAGTTCACAGCCTAATGCTGTATAGTAACCACCAGACCATGAGCGACTGAAGCTGAGGGTTAGACACATGCCAATCTCCATTGTATAACAAGGGGTGAGAGACTAGGGGGAAGAAATAACATTTTCAACCATTCCAAAGAAATTCAACAATACTTATTCACCACAGCTTCTAGACAACTGCAAAGTGATGTTGTCTTTCGGGTTCGTGAAAAGAAAAATTCTTCTTATGGCGACCCAAAATTCCAAGACTGTGTTTGGAAATGAAACTAAGAGAAAGTAAACATCTAATTACATCTAACACGATTTGGGAATGGGAGTCAGAAAACACATATGACTATTTTTGCAAGCTAACAGGGAAAAGAGGCTTACCTGTATCATTAGCTCTTAGCAAGGAAATGATTGCTATGGCACACTGCAGGCAGTTTAAGTCACAAGGGTCTCTCTTATATTGTGTTGATGCCAGGCACAAAACAGACTTATTAAGGAACAGCATTACAAAGGCAATAGGAATTTGGAGAGACAAAAGGTGGAAAGAAAAGCTTTACAAACCTTTAGATTCCAACAAAAAATAAAACTCCTAATAGCATGAGGAAAGAAAGACATGTCAATAAATCATAGAATCATCAAATCATTTTGATTGGAAAAGACCTTTAAGATCATTGAGTCCAACCATTATCTATCTCTACCAAGACTGGTGATAGCACCACATCTCTGCATACTGTAAACATTGTCAGAGACAGTGATTCAACCACCTCCCTGTGCTTTGAGAACCCTTTCAGTGAAAAAGTTTCTTTTAATATCGAATCTCAACCTCCGCTGGTGCAACTTGAGGCCATTTTCTCTTCTCATCACTTGTTACTAGACAGAAGAGACCAATACTCACCTCCCTACAATCTCCTTTCAGGTGGATACAGAGAGTGAGAAAGTATTCTCTCAGCTTCCTTTTCTGTAAACAACCCCAGTTCCCTCATTCACACCTTATGTTCTCCAGACCTTTCACCAGCTTTGTTGTCCTTCTCTGGAGCTGCTCCAGCACCTCTATGGGCCTCATGGTGGATGAGGGCCCCGAAACTGAACACTACTCAAGGTACAGCCTAAGCAGTGCTGAACACAGGGGGACAACCACTTCCCTGGTCCTACCGGATATAGTATTTCCAACACAGATCTGGATGCCAGATCAGAAGGAAGAAGCTTTTACAGGGTGGAAAGAGGTTGCAGGAAGCAAAACACTGAAGAAGAAACCTACATGACCAGGACGACACTTTATAGCAACACTTTGTGCAGCCTGGGCTGCAAAGAAGAAAAAGCATAGCTTTGGCTAGAAAAATGGCCTTTGTCCAGTCTTCTAAGGCAGCACTGAACTACAGCACTTAAATGGAAGTGACTGAACTATCTGCTGAAGTATCAGAGTTCAGTAAGCTACTTCAAATACATTGAATTAACTGATGGGCACCTAGCAGCACTGAAAATAGTATTTTAGCACAAATGACAGGCCAGACATGAAAAGGAATGTTTCAGCTTCCACCTCATCTGCCTCAAGATGCATATATTCAGTTGCACTCTTTCACTACACAGTTTAAGGACAGAAGTCTCCTGTGAACAGGCTTTTTTGCAAGGCTGAGGTTCTCTTGTCAACTTACATTCTTATTTATATTGCCCTTAGAAATAAGAATCAAACTCTATCAGGCTAAACACAGGCTGGGACAGCATTCTGGCCAAGAGATGAAAACATTAATATGGCAATTGCACAAGAAGTGAAAAGAAAAATATGATGAAATATATACTAAGAGACAAAATAACTTCTTCAGGGTTCTGATCAAAGAAGAACTAGGGAAACAATTGACATGTCTGTGTTACCTTCTGCTCCTAAATGGAAAAATATCTCTAAAGAAATATAGAACTGTGCAGAGAAATTACATGAGTGTTACCTATTCTGGATAAAACAACAGCAGTAATAAAAACAATACCAATAATAATCTTTGGGGACTGAGGATAATTATCTGTTGAGTATAAATATGAACTGCCCTCTCCTGGACAGAACTGGAACTTTCAGCTATCTCTTTAACCCAATTTCACACCTTCGCAGTCCAGAAAACATTAACATTATTTTAAGCACCTGTAAGCTCTTTGAGGGTAGACACTGAGTGTTCTGACTATCATCCCGAATTAAAAGTATCTTTATGTGAAACGTGTTCTCAATTATCTGATAAAAGACTTTGTCAGGCAATAGACATCAATTCATGATAATACACAATAATGGCTTCAGAGCTACAAACTCAAATAGGTGATGGACTATTGCAGATTCAAGACACTGAACCCTGAAACAGCAACAACACTACCACCCTTCAATGTGCAAGCCCCAACTGAAAACACCCACACACCCACTGCTGCTACTTCTAGCAAAATGAGGGAATTAAATGTTTGGGAAAACCCTGCTGCAGAATACCAAGCTTCCCTTTGTTTTCCCAATAGCAGTGTTGGACAAAATAGATACAAGGACCACACAAAGGTTATTCAGAAACATTCTGCAACAAGGCCAAATCCAGCAAGCTGCTGAGTAAGTACCTCCCACAAGGTGTCGAGTGCCCCTGACTCCTACTTGAAGTTATATCGCAGAAGCCTTGACACATTCGGACGTGTGGAGGACGCTCATTATTTTAGCCGTTTGAAAGGGAGTCTGATTGATATAAGACACCCACAGGGGCAGTAGAAGATGGCTGCAGTCTGCAGAGTGACATGGGAAGGTCAGAGGGAGCTAAAGGGACTACGGTATGTCAGATTTAAAAAATAAATACCCCCTCCTAGAGCTCTGGACATGACCTACATATTTTATCAAATACTTTCTGTGGTGATATGGGCCAACACAATAGTTGTGACAACAGCTTTGAATAGGACATTGCAGTGCGTGTCTACAAATGCACAACAGAAATAGCTTGCTTCTCCTGATATATGGTTCCTGAGCTCACGGTACCTGAACGTCGTACTTGGGATCACAGTAACAGCTTTCTTTTTGCCACATTTTTAAAATATTAAGCAGCTTTTACCAATTAATAAAGTTTTTAACACACAAATATCCTTTAAGATCCTGTTACTACTATACAGTTCACTAGACATATGGAGTGAAAGAAGCATTGCATTCCACTAGTTAGTAAGCATATATAAAGATATATTTTTCACTGTGGTTTAAGAGGGTGAGGACAGGTAAATTACAGAAACAATCCTATAATATGCATTTTCTGCCTAGAAAACCTAGTTTCAGAGTCAGTATTTCTAGAAATGTAACTACTGAAACTGCACTTTAGTTGTCAGTAAATTCATTATCACATTAACTAGGTCTAAATTATTAAACCTTAATGATGTAGGTTCTCAAAATGTGTTGGGCTTTATTTTCCCACACAGAATCAATGTTAAACATTAGCAGTATAAATTAAGTAATACTTTACCGTGGCATGCTACTGCTTTGAATTGAGTTACCCTAGGAAGATGTATATTCATGGCTACAGGCTCTCTTTGGCCTCCTAGCAAGGATGATATAGTTTACTGTAACAAATGAGGAGCTGACCTGTAATGACTTAAATGATGTATACATTTTTGCCGGTGAAAATGTACCAGTGAGGACCTTTCTGCTTAAGGGAATGAGAAGAAAACAGAAGCATGTACTATAAACATAATTTCCATGAAAGCCTAGGGGAGCATCTCTGTTTACAGTTTAGAAGCATGGCACATATCACAAAACATTTTAGGATAGTTAAATTAATAGAATATAGACTCAGGCAAATTTGAAAAAGATAATTTTTTAGAAACAGTATTTTGGCTGCAATCCTGTGCTGCTTTTTTTGTGGCTTTCAATCTGAACTGTGCAAAAGACAAGTTAGAAGACTGCACAGCCATTATCCTGATGCAATTTATGGTTTCTTAAAAGAAGAAAGTATTTATATTGCTAAGTCGTCATAACTATTGTCACATATTATCACTAGGCTTCAATTTCTTCTGTTGCTATTTGTTTTACTCTCCCAGAGGGCTTTAAAATGGCAATGAGTAGTTTATCTGATAGTCTAAAGGTTACAGCAGTCCAGATTTTGCAGTGATATTTGAATTAGAGAAAGCAAGGTAAGATATGAATTTATAAAGTCTTTTCAGGATGCCTAAAATCAGCCTGAATAGGCACGGATGCCAGCTTGTCAAAGTCACCAACATCTATTACCAATACAAACTTATCAGGTTGGGAACAAATTAAAGACTGAGATAACCCAGGCCATTTGCTACAGATCCATTGACTGAACTGCCATGCCCAAAGACTATCTCACCTCATTCAGAAGTGGAAAATGAATGCTGATTCTGCCCAAATACAGAATCAGAGATTACTGAACTGAAAGAAAAGGTACATGATAACGGTAGGGGTGAGAGACTGTACAGTCAGGGTCACAAAGAGATGATTTCTTCTCCACTATTTGAAATGCTAGGAGGTGAAAGAAACATTTCCTTTAACTATTATGAAGTATAAGAGCCAAGTTACCAGAGAGAGATGACAAAAACTTAGGCCTTACTCAGGAAGTAAGGAGATGAGAAAAGAAGCCTCTGACAATACTCAAGTAATCCAACTTTGTCTTGTATTTCAATAATAATTACACGATGGTTTTTAAGACAAAATCTTGCTAAGGAACATCTTTCAATACTGAAAGGCAGCTTACCTCTGATGGCCCTGTAAGGATGAAGAATAAATAGGTACACAGGCCAAGTTCCATCCCCTTCAAGGACAAGACTGCCAATGCCAGTTGAACCAGTCAGAGCATAAACAGGATCGCACCACTACTTTACACAGCAGTAGAGGGTACTCTTCTCCTGCCAGGACTGCACATGTGATGGACCTTTGTATACATGGCCATTCTTAACTACATTGAAGTGGGTCAATGGAGAAGAGGCACTTCAGCATCATGCAGCAAGTTGGTTATTTTGACTTAAACCACTACGTGAATAACCAAAGAATCATGGAATCACTGCAGCTGGAAAAGAATTTTAAGATCATCAAGTCCAACCACTGTCTAATTTTACCAAGTCTGGTGATAAATCACATCCCTTAGCATCTCTGTGTCTTTTAAACACCTCCAGAGATGGGGATTTCCTGGGAGCCAATTCCAGTGTTTGAGAATCCTTTCAGTGAAGAAGTTTCTTTTAATACCAAATCTAAACCTCCCCTGGTGCAACTTGAGGCCATTTCCTCTCATCCTATCACTTGTTACCAGGAGAAATAGACCAACACTCACCTTGCCACAGGTACATACACAACAGAACAGAAAAAAACAACAAACAAACAAAAAACCAAATCAACTGACAACACACCACGCAAAAGCCAGGAAGATCTGGGAACACAAGAGACAGATAAAGTTGTATTTTCAGTTACTGTTTAAAACAGTTTTTCTTCATCCACAAAAGCTTGTTTTAGCATTCACAAATCTGAAATTCCTTAGAAATTACAGTTTGGGGTGTTAGGTTTTTTCCTCTACCCATTGTCACACCTACAAAAGCATCTAACACTTAGAAGTAGGGATAAGAGACTTGACTTTAGCTATCATATATACTAGCTTGTTGATAGCACATTTAAAAATAAGAATTTCAAACACCCAGTAAAGATGTTACTGTGTCACTGGTGAGTTTGGTGAGTTTTGCTCTCTCAGACTTCAGTTTTCTCAACATGCAAAACTTTATATTCATTTTATGTTTTGTAACAGGTTCATTTTTATTAGGGACTCATTATTAAACATTTTATTGGTCTTAGAGTAAGCAGTTCCTAGAAAGCCAACAGTGAAACATAGACTAGTTTCAACAGCCTTTTCCTGTCTGCAATGAAATATTGCAATGTATGGCATTCCCAGCTGCCTTCTAAGGACTCAGATTTATGAGCCTCTTTTGAAAAGTTTGATTAGGTAGGGGTGCTGGCTTATGAGAACAAGGACATTAATTTAAAACCAAGGTATCCGTGAACAGCCAGGCATGGTATCACACCAAACATTTCTGGCAAACATCAAGTATATCCAGAAATGCTTCCATAATACTGTCTGTTTATATCTGCACCTCTGTTATGGTATGTCCTAAAAATTATCATGTAAATAGTTTCACCTCAAGCTGAGTGCTTTTTACTCACATGTATTAGAAACAGTTTGAGTCAAAGGCTGCTTTCAGTAACACTTCCCTTAAAGAAACTGGCATAATAGAATTATGAATCAATCTCCTTCTACAATAAAATATTTACTCAAAAATAAAAGGGAATTACACGAGGCTTTAAAAGCCTTCTACTGAAAACTAATACATGTTGCACTAAAAACATACTGTTTCAGCTGTAGAAACTACCATAGAAGTAATTGTGGTCAGTAAGACATAAAATAAAACTAAACTTATATTTCGTTTTAAATAGTATGCTTACAGATGGAATTATTTGTATTTATGCATTTTCTCTTGGGTTTCGTTCCTGACACAGGGGATCCTGTAACCCTATTGCAGCATTTTTATACAACAGCAATTCAGGTACATACTATGGTTTAGAGCACATTTCTTCCCCATGGGAATGAGCTTTCCACTCACATAACTTTAAGTACATAGAGTGCTATTGCCAGCAAAGTAGTAATAAAGCCTTTCCTTGACTCATTTGGTTCAACTTCTCATTGGTTAAACCACAGCTCTCAAGTCTATCTGTTCCGCTTGTTTAGTAAACCCAGAAAATGCAGCAAATTGCTTCCCTGCCCCTTCTATCTGAACACCATTCAGAGGACCTCAGAAAGGGTCCGTTTCCAGTTTTAGAACTACTCCATCAGTGCCAGCACTAACCAGTAACAGCAGAATTAGGCTGTGCATCTCTTGAGGGTTTTTAGGTATTATGGCAACATAACAAAGTTATGGCACTGTAACAAACTGACTGGATTTGAAGGTGCAACATACATTTATACAATCTCTAACAAACAACAGCTTTGTGTTTCCTGTCAAAAAAGAAATCAACCTGAAGAATAAAAACCAGGTTTAATCTATCTGTAAAGAACACAAAAGGCTCCAAAACATCATCTTAGTGAGGCCACATCTGGAGAGACAATGCACACCTGCACTACTAAGAGGGATAAAGGGTAAACAAAAGCTAAACACTCCAGATGTTAGATCAATCAATCTCTAACGCTACCATCCTCCCCATGCTACCTGTTCCAGAGGAAGCAAACAAGAAGTCTAAATTCAAACAATTTACATGTAACAATAGTCTTTACTTCTGTAACAGCCATTTCTTGGGGTCCTTTTACACAAACAAACCCAGAAAGCACACATTGATATCAAGAGATTGATCATTTTTCACAAACCTCAGGAAAATGGTTTCAGAAGAGGTACTCCAGAAACATCTGGACAACTACAGTAAGAGGCTGCACTCACCACACACTGACCATTTCACCAGAGGGCATCCCAGGGAATCAGATACTGACATAAAGATTATGAAATGTCTAGGACACTGAAAAATGCAGAAGTTGTGTTTGGTTGGCTCAGCTCTTTCACTGCTCACAGTCTGGATGAACTCACTGTACACACAGAAGCCGAACCACTGTAGTGCAGACATAAGAGCAACGTAAAGCATATGAAAAGGTTTCAGAACTAAGCATGGGGGAGGGCAGTTGAATAGCTGAACACGAATGGGTCAGATAAACAGATACACAAATGCAAAACCTCCAAATCCATTTCTTATTACATCATTACAGTGTATTTCAATGTTCCCACTTTCACTTGTTCAAAAATAAACACCTAGAGAATTACAGTGCTAAATTAATCCTTACTTAAGAAAATATAATGTTTGGTGCAACTCTGCTTTTTTTTATAAGCAGACATTGTGGCTATAGGGTAAGTTTCAGATCCTAACATAAAATGGAAAAAGTATAAACTTATTAACACAGCCATAACTGCTGGCGCTTACCCCGAACCCCATCATTACATGCAATGTGCAGCATTAAACTGTAGTAGCTTTTTTCAGGTTACTCTGAGCCAAGCAGATTCTCATTAGGGACCTCTTCAAAGATTAGCTCCTCTGAAAGCAAAATGAAATTATCCTGTATGTTTTGGCTACTTGCAACAGCACCTTTACATTATGTATTGTTCTTGATTGCTTTTAGTGTGGGAAAATTGCAGAGCACGCTATTAGGGATTTTTACTTTTATGTGAAGGATGGGAATTTATTGCTGGGTTTATGCTAACACATTGGTGTTCTGAGTATTTATAACATATTGTTGCATTTGTTATTAATAGAGCAGCGTACCAGGGAGAGAGTGAGAATCAATAAAACTCTCTCACATCTGCATTCATAGTATTTAAAAACAAGATAGAACATAGATAGTCCACATGATTTATTTGAGGAGATGTGTTTCCTGAGCAATTTCACTCTTTTACATTGGGCAGAGGGGGTGTTGGATGGCTGATTTTGTTGGAATGTGATGGTGAACATAAAAGAATAATAAATTGAGAAGTAGTATTTTCTATGAGTTGGCAAATGCTAAGGCTGGAAGCTCTGAACTGAACTGAAGTTCTGTCCCACATAATTTATATTTCATGAGATACACTATGGGTTGATTTTTAAGCTCATTTAGCTGCCAAAAACCAGTACTTGATGGAATTCCCAAAGAGAGCCTCACCCTAAACAACAGACTGAAGCCATAAGCAATTTGAGGAGCTCTTGAGAGACAAGATGTTTAAAGCATATCTAATATAAAGCCCCAGTGGCTGCAGAACATAGATCCTAGGTAGTCTATGTAGGGTACATAGCTACAGGAATGTTTAAGTGGAGGGAAAGGTATATGAATCCATTGCTCTGTCTAGCTTTGAATTTTTCCAATTTTCACACCAAAGGTCCCTTTTGTTACCTGCAGGGATCACCCAGTGCTCCATCTATTCTCATACAGCCAGAACTGGCCTCTCCTGGGCCCTTTTGTGTACTAGGAACTCCACACCAGCAACAGGACAAAGACCATTGTCCATGCTTCCTGCTAGGATGCCCATCCTCTCATTTCCTACTAAATTCTCACACATCCTCTCCTGCACAGAGCATTCATGTCCACTCTTTCTACATCCTGGCAAAGACAAGAAGCCATAAGACAGCATCATTTACTCCATGCTTTTTTCCAGGTTTCCAGCTTCTATTGAAAGAGGGGCTGAGCAATACACATCACAAAATCTCTCAATGGATTGTTCACAAATTCACACACTAGCAGTCACCGGACAGCGTTAAAGATTTTTGCATATTCTGTCTAAAGGCATTTTGATGGACAAATGGTGTGTAAGTAGATTAGAAACCTAAGGGAAGAAAAAAAAAAAAAAAAAGGGAACAAAAAGGCATATCGTAGTTTGCCTGTGTAGTTTGCTTGTAGTAGACTGTAGTTGTGTTTGTGCAGTTCTTCAGCTGCACAAAAGCTCCAGATTCTATTCTTCCATTTCTCTAATTCCTTGTGAAAGACTTTTTCAAAATCCCCCATCCCTGCTCACTTTCTCCACTTATCCTGCCTTGCTCTTGTCTAGACTCCAATTCTAAACCATATATATTAACATATTTTTTTTCATATGCCCAGGCAATGTTTCAACTTCAGGCACCTGCTGGAGTGCAACTGGCCTAAGGATTTCAGCTAGTCTGAAGAAACCAGTGATGCAAATAATAATATTTACTGATCATTTGCAGACAGAGAACAATACAACACCAAGAAAGCACACTTGTGCCTAACTGGTTGTACAGAGTCTAATTTACGTGGCTTTAGCTGCCCACACGATGATAGAAGTCAGTAGGTCCGGACCTTAAAATTTGGGAAGAGGGATGCATCACAATAACCAGAATACCAACAATTCAGTCTCTTTGATTACACAAATTTTTTATTTGTGGGTGTTACTGTTGACTCCTTGAGAGACATTTCCTTTACTGCCTTTTTTTTTGTTTGTTTGTTTGCATGGAGACATACCGTTTCCTGTGGGTGCTAGACTGGCTTCAAGCATTTTGTAGATGGAAACACTAAACTATACAGATAAATTTCAAAAGATGAATGAACATCTGCACTCCAATATAATTTATATGCAATAATACATGTTATATATACACTTCAAATGCTTTCAAAGACAAAACATCACCATTTTGTCTATTTTCAGAATGTATAAGTAAGATGTAGGAATGTGGAGAAATTATATTGGAGTGCAAAGACCCATTTATCTTTGAAATTTACTTGCATACACTTTAGACTAGGAAAAATAACACCATCCAGAATTTACACAGAAATAAAATCACTCAGATGAAAGGCTTTGTATAAAGTGTTATGACAACACACTTAAATTAACTAAATTCAGCCTTTTTCAAATCCATTAACCACTGCCATAAACTAAAACCAGTTTAAATTGTCTGTATATAGAAAATTATGCTAAGGCAGGTCAAGTTATAGGAAAACTAAGAAGTGCTCTTGCAAGGAGGGCCAAATTTCTCTTTTGCTTACTCCAAGGTAAGAGCCATGAGTTGAAAGTTATTATTCTAGCTTTGCAGTTTGAAATGACAGCATAATTTAATTTAAGGAAAGAAACACTTGCTCAAGCTTTAAGAAACTCTGAAAATTCCAACATATGTAAATTGAAATGCCAGTCCTAACTCCATAGCTCATCTCCATTACACATAACTCCTGCTCAGAAAAAACTTACATAATATGCTTGTTTATTACCAGTAATTACAAATTCACTTTTCTTAAGCCACCTGATCAGAAATTACATGCTTTTATTACAGTATTTGGAAGAAAATATTTCAAAAACTTTCCCAGTATTTTTTATATCAACTTCAATTTTTCTTTAAAATAATAAATCCAGTGGTAGAAGATTTGATTTCTCTGTCGTCTTCATAACTACTGCCCCTGCTCACTTTTTCACAGCCTAGTCTTTTAATGCTTCACCTGCTACGGTTTCTGTTTCATGTCCAGAGCAGACACACAGTTTTAATGACTCAAGTAGCTTTCATGCCGCCTAATGCACATCAAAATCTGTCCTACAGCTACTCCTGTTTCTTCTTTCTGGTTGTCTCTTCTGGATGAAAGACACACTACTCTCAATTTCATACTGAAACATCCTCTATAGGCTTCCACATCTCTCAGTTTTTCATTATAAAAATAAGCCTTTTGGACATCCTGTATGAGAGTTTGGACTCTGACAAAACCCCCAATACACACACAGCTTCAGAAAACCTGATCCAGAGCTGACAAGGTTAAAGGAGACATTTTGGTCCTGATATCAACCAACCAAATAGTTATGCTTGGATCTCCCCGAATTGCTTGCTCTCCTAATGCTATTTAGCCTTTGATTTGTCACACCTAAACTTAATAGCACCATTACCTTTAATGCAGAAACAGCACTGGGATTTCTTACTTTCGTAAGCAAAGACTTGCTAAGCTCTTGAAACTGAAAAAATACACCAAATTCCACATGAAAATGAAAATTATGTGTTTAAAATTACTTTTCTCACAAAAAGTAAAAAAAAAAAAAAAAAAGGAAGAAAAAGAAAAGGAGAAACCAATTTGGGTGAAAAAAGAACCACATCAAGTAACACCAAAGTACTTCCTAAGCAGGACTCTTACTATTTCAACTATACTGACATATTAAACCTCTGCACAAAGCAAAGAATCAGAGAAAGGACAAGTCAAAAGAACTCAAATTCCCTTAGATTGCTTGGAAAAATCCCTTTTTATACAGAGCCAATTTTGAAGAAATCAGAACTAGAATCTAGGTTTGCTGTTCCTCCACTCACAAAAATAATTGCTGGTTATGTTTTCTTCCAAGTGATGCAATCCTTTAAATACCAGTTCTAGTCTGGTTAAACGCATTACAGTATGCTAAAACTTCTGCTGCAAACTGCATAAATAAATAACTGATGTTTAAGCGCACTATTAGGTGAAAGCTCTATAGTTCCAGAAACATTTTTCATCTGCTCAGTTTTGCAGCACATACACGCTTAAGGCCTTCTGGCAACATCTCATGCAGTAGCAGTTAGGGGGTTCCCAATCCGCCAACCCACTCCAGTGTCTTTTTCTGCAGATACTGTAATTTTTTTAATGATATCCACATTCCTAGTACCAAATTGCAGAGCCAAAGCTTGATAAAGGGACAACACAGAAGATAAAGCATTTCTTAAAATGCAAACAGCCAGAACCAAATGTATTCACAATATTTATATGCCTCTGGTAGAAAGACAGGGCATAAACACAGGAGTACCTCATTTAAACTACCAAATTGAGCTTGCTATCCAGGTCTGAGCAAGCTGTCTTCTGAAGGCAATTTTTTTTTTCAACACAGGAAAAGAACACCTACAAGTTCAAAACTGGTGTTTTAGATGTTTCTTTTGCATTAAAAGAAATTAGCAAAAGTAACACAGTTGATGCAGCTTAAAAAGTGGTGGCCTGTGTCCTGTGCTGCTGTTTCTCCTCTTGAGCTGGGTGATTCCTAAACCAGCTCTGCCAGAACCACCTTTGTATTCAAGTTCAGAAGGCAAATGCGTACAGTCCCACGCATGCACAGTCACTAGCAATGTCATCTCTCAGCTGACTGACCATAGGAAACCACACAAGAAGTTTTGACTCTCAGAAAAGAAATGTGAAGTAAGATAGACACAAGACGGATAGGACCTATGGTATCATGTTTTTAAGAGATTAATAAAATGAGACACCAAGTCAGAGTTACAAGTGGTATCAATAAGAGTAGAACTGGCTTAGTCTCCTGGAAAACTTCTCAGTGCCATGAAGAAATGAGCTGTTAAGTTGTCTTCTGTAGGCTACTATGAAGCCGTTGCACACTATCAAGTCCTTCTGGGAACATTCAAGTATTAGAACTTCCCATAATGAATCAGTCATAAAGAGAAAAAGACAAAATAGGTCACACAAGAAAACCAGCTTCACAGATATCAAAGCAGATTTAAACTGTCAAGGATGTGAGCATGGAAAAAACCTGCCCAACTTCCATTCATGAGTGCTGCCCTCCTGAGCTGAATCAGAGCAAGTAATCGCCAGAAGACAGTAAGGAGATTCCAGGTGGTACAAACACATTATCTAAGGTTTTCTAGAACGAGTCCACTCTAGCATACTATAGAATGAGCTTCTTTCCATCTCCCTCACCCAAGCAAGCAAGTCTTTTTAGCAAAGTCCTTTTTAGCAAGACAAACGCACAAGATAGCTTTTGCACAAGTATCTCATGAAAAGTGAGCACAGCAGAAGTGCAAAGATCATCCTAAATTATGTCTTAATTATTCATTTTTTAATTAGGGTAGGAAGTGTTGGTTGGGGAGATTTATTTTTTCTCTGCTCAATCTTATACACACCCATGAGAGAGAAGATATGGTGAAAAATGTATATAGCTCTTTTTAGAAATACACACAATTGCCAGCCCTGTCAGAAGGTCTCTCCATAGTTTTGCAATCTGCCTGTGTTTTGATTAGGAAACTGAAAGCAGCAGCAAGCAAGACTCCAGCCCAGCAAAACCATCATTTTTATTATTATATCATCTAGGGACTTCTAGTGTGGGAAAACTAGGAGCATACAGACATTACTGGCGTCCCTCTAAGCACTACCATTTAGATAAGCATGCGCTTCAAAGATAATACGTGCTGAATTGGATCAGTGACTTTATCACTCTACTTCAGTTGCCCACACATGCCTTTGCCTGTAGTTTCCAATCCTGGGAAGGAGGCTAGATGCTTAGCATGAAGACACAAGTCCTTCTCTGGAACAGAGCATGCATAGCTAAGCATCCACTGAGGTCACTGCACTGTCATAACCTCCAGGAATGGTTAGAAGACAGGTATGTCTGTGGAAACCTAGACAAACTAATCCAAGAGCAGGCTTGTTTTAGCAGTGCAGGAGGTTTGCAAGCAGGTTTCACATCCAATGCCAAGCTTAGTGTCGTGATTAGATTACAAATGCTTTGTCAACAGCTCTCAGACAGCCCTCCTACCCCAGCACCCACCTCACATCCCCTGCTTTGACAAATACTTCACTACAGAGATGGGACATTGCCCAGGACTTCCTGGGAGCACATTGAAGGAATGCATTAATGAAAGAACAGCTCAGATAGCCCAGTAAGCGGAAGAGGAAGATTCAATGATCCAGTTTCACCCAGGGAAAGTGCAGACAGAGCAGACAGATGATGCTTCCAGCAGGCTGTGACTCCACTGCAGGTTGCATTTGGGCAATCACAGAAAGTCAGGAGCTGGAAGGGACCTCTACCCCCCTGCCAGAGCAGGATGCCCTACACCAGATCACACAGGAACATGTCCAGGCAGGTTTTGAGTATCTTCAGAAAGGGAGACTCCACAACCCTGCCTTGGGCAGCCTGTTCCAGTGATCTGTCACCCTCACTGTAAAAAAATTCCTTCTCATGTTTACATGGAACTTCCTATGCCTCAACTTCCACCTGTTGCCCCTTGTCCTGTCGTTAAGCATCACAGAACAGAGCCTGGCTCCATCCTCCTGGCACTCCCCCTTCATATATTTATAAACATTGATGATGTCACCCCTCTGTCTCCTCTTCTCCAAGCTAAAGAGTCCCAGTTCCCTCAGTCTCTCCTCATAAAAGAGATGTTCCATTCCCTTAATCATCTTTGTGGCAATATCAGGTTCTTGCCATCCCTGCTCCCCCTGCCATTTGCCCTTTCCCAGACCAGAGCATCCCCAGAATTGTCTCAGCCTTTCCCACTGTCTTGCAATGCACTGACAGTCCCTACTATCCTTTCTTCCCTTCCTAGACATCACCCACATTCTGGCACTGCCTTTGCAGATGCTTTCAATTGACTGTAAACTCTTTCAGGCAAAGATGATGTTTTATTATGTGTTGGTACACTGCCCAGAGAAATGGGGTTCTCATCTCATGGCACCACCATAATATAAATAACAATAATTCACTGTTACTCGCTTTCAGTAACTCCAGGAGTTTCACTGGGAAATGGGTGAGTCATGCTAACATGCCTTTCTACAGCACAGAAATAAATCATTTTTGCACATTCCAGTATTTTGGGGTGAAGGAGGAGAGGAAAAAAATGCAAAATTAATCTAAAAGACATTCAATTCTTTAAATTTATATTAAATCCAAATTATTTACCAGAACAAAATTCTCACATGCATAGTCAAGGACAATATTCTATTCATGTGCAAGAGTCATTTACTCATTTATAATTAGATAAAATGAACAGCAATTTTTTAAGAAAAAAAATTGCATGTAGCAACAGTAATGTATTACAGAAGGGTGGCACTTTGTTACATCCATTTGTTAGTCAGGACACTGGAGCTGCAATTTAATAGACAAGAAATAAGTACAGTAGAGGAAGGGGAAAAAATTAAATTCCGCGTGATCAGCAAGGTTTCGAACAATCGCCAGCCAACTGAAGTGGGTGCCATATCTATAACTCATTTTGTTTTATAGGCCATTAGGATCTCCTGAGAGAGGCTGCATGGAGACCGCTGCTTTTTGTTGAAATTAAAATGTCAGAGAAAAAGAAATAGAACAAAACAGGGAATCTGCAATTAATTACAAGGCCATAAAAATTCAATAATCAGGAGGCAGTGCTGCTGTAGGCACAGCAGTATCTGATTCAGGCTAACAGGAATGGAATACATTAATCTTTTCAAATTAGTTTTTTAATCTGACGGGGATATATAGTGACGTGTTCTTTTACTGTTTGAGCAGAGCTGCTGTCTAATATATAATGCTGAGCGTCTGGAATTAGGACATCTATAGCCATTTTGTGACTACAACATTTTCATGGCATTTATTCACCCCTATCTGTACACCTGTCCTACAGTAATCAGGCAAAACATGTTGAAGTTCACCTCCTAGATACTGCTTATGGAAAAGAATTAAAATGCTGTGACTGCGACGAAATAGCAGGTCTGCAAACAAGACTGGCACAAGGCCTCTTAAAAATGTCAGTGTGCTTTTCAGGATATATCAGCTGTGTCAACACAAGATAAATACATTCCCTCATCATAATCTTCCACATGAAATTCCTCTCATTAGAACGAGTCGCAGGATATAGTTTCAAGACTGTGAAAGCCATGTGTAGTGAAAACATACAGCTGACAAGGTTTGAACATAGTACCCATACCATGTATCATATTAGTCCACAGCAACTTGGACAGGGAAGAGAAGAGCATTGCATATGGCAGAAATTTCAGGAGGGAATTCAGGCATATGTAGTTTCCCAAGGTGCATTACAGCCACCACACTGTGGTGCTCACCTTTACTGTATTTATGTTCTTTCATGGAAGGCATCAGTACTGACAGGTCAGTGAGGATCAGCCCTCATGCTCACACTCTAAACATAACCTCACCAGGTTAGAGGTGAAATCAGAAAACCAGCTTAAAATGAATACATTAAAACACTTCCCTCTTCATAAGGTGTTGTGAGTGTATTGGACAGAACACTATTTCCATAAGCCATTAGGCTCAAAATTGTTTATAGTATCATCATTGCAAGTTGGCCGCCAGAAGCGTTGAATACTTCGAGCAAGCTGAATCTCCCCACTCGTTCAGCTTACTTTTCAATCGTAAGCAACTGCAGTGGTACCAAAAAAAGTAATTTTTGCAAAATGTAAAATTATTTCAAGTATACCACTACTGCTGTTCCAGTAAAGACAAAGCACGCAAAAATTTGTGACAGAAGGGGCCTGAACACAATAGTAATGAATTTGTTTAAAAATTTGAAAAAAGCTTAAAAAAATCTCAAACTGTTTGCAGAATTGTCCAGCTCTGTCCAAGACAGACTCTGACAGTTTTGAACACTTTCACATGTGTGCAGCTCTAAAATGAGCAAAGCTTGAGAGACAGTGGCTGTAAGCTGTGCCAGTAGCCTTACACCTCTGTTACTACTGAAGCTACACTACTGATACCAACTGTGAGAACGTTTTCAAGCATGTCTGTCTTACATCCAGATCTTACATTGGCTCTTTTTTCCTACTGTCCAGACTTTGAGGCTAAACACATGTCTCTTGAAAACGTGTCCTGTTGTCAGAAGAGAAAAGCCTTAAATTCATTTAGGACAATGACACATTCCAGGGTAAATATTCATGGTGACTTGTGGGGAAATTAACCATGCAGCTCTAATTAGCAACAATGAAGATATAGACAGCCAACATCTACAACTCGCAATGAATATTAAACGTACATCATCCTTTCTTGCAGTTCCTATATTTTAACAGGAAAAAACACACCCCAAAAACTGCCAAAGAGGGAGAAAACAATATTTTGCAGTCATCTCGCATTTTGTTCAGCTGAGAACAAAAACACCAACTGCTTAAATCTTGCTATATCCATGAGACTCACTATGTTTATATACAGATTGTAACCTAGGTCATCTATTATATCAGAAGAAAAACCTGTGACTTTGGGTTTAGACAGTCAATCTTCCAGTTAGTCTTCCTGGTGTTACTAAGATTTATTTATTTATTTATTTATTTATGTCTTGAAAATAATTCTTATCAAAATAAAATACAAAACCCCAGGATATTCTTACAAGTTGATGAAACAATAAGGTATTGAAATTATTCTTAACCAATCTGAATCCTCCTACAGTAAGATGACTAGTTCAGTGAATGCAGAAAGAGAGCTGGCTTTTGTTTCTTGACTTTTACAACCCTTCTGACACTGTGAACTTTAACATTGTAACAGACGAGCTGCTGAGGAGCTAGATAAACCTGGCTGAACTTCCAAGCTCAAATGGTTGTGATCAGTGCATGAAGTCCAGCTGGAGTGCAGTCACTGACAGCGTAATCCCAGAGGCTGATACTGGGCCAGTACTGTCTAGCATATTCATTAATGATCTAGTTTACAGGACAGAATGCACCCTCAGCAGGTTTGCAGGTGATAAACTGGGAGAAGTTGTTGACACATAAGATCATCATGCTGCCATTCAGAGGGACCTCGACAGGCTGAAGTTGGTCAGTGAAAATGATCTCAAGACTACAGAGAGAGAGAGAGGGAGAGAGAGAGAGATGGGAGAGGAATAATCTCATGCACCTTGAGGATCTGCATGTCAATTCTCTGGAAAGCAGCTTTACAGAAATAGATCCCTAGGTTTTCCAGTTGGCAGATAACAAACTGACTACAGGCCAGCAATATGCACTTCTGTCAAAGAAGGCCAACAACACCCTGGGCTGCGTTAGGAAGACAATCACCAGCAGGTCAACAGAGATGATTATTACCTCATGCTCACCACAGATGAGATGCATCTGCAGTTCTGTGCTCAGTGTTGAGCTCACCAGTAGGGAAAAAACCCTAAAACAACAAAAGAAAAACAAACCCAAACTTGAAGAACCAGCAAAACACCAAACAAAACAAAAAATAACTCACAAAGATGATTAAGAAACTGGACCACCTATCACACAAGGAAAAGCTGAGAGCCAGGACTGTTCAGCCTAAAGAGGAGGAGGCTCAAGAGGATCTTATGCATGTGTATAGTACACGACAGGAGTGAGTAAAAATGACAGAGCCATATTCCACAGTATTCAACACAAATTGAAATATAGTATATTCCATTAAAAAAAAAAACCAAACAAAAAAACCCACCAAAAAAAAAAAAACCACCAAAAAAAATTAATAAGGACAACCACGAAAACAAAACCCAAAACTTACTTCTGTAAGGGTGATTAAGCACTAGAAAAGTCTGTATAAATAGGTTATGAACTCTTCATCCCTGAAGTTACTCAAAATCTAACTGGACATGATCCTGAGCAACCTCTCTACAGAGCAACCTTTGCGCTACCTGACTGTTGTTTGAGCACGGAGAACTTTTCCAATCTCAACTACTCTAGGTTTCCATCAACAATCCTCACAATGTACATAATATAAGGCTGAGTGTTTTCACTAGGATATCCAATACAGGACCCAGTCATCACTGAAAGATGAAAATTAATATGTCTAGGTTAGGGGATTGAAAGGGGAAAAGGAAAAAATAAAAGTCTCTCTTCAAGACGCTGCTCAGATTCTCTTCGAATCATTATACATTTAATAAATCAGTCTTCTCCTCTGATACTCTCCCAGGAGCACAAACGGGCAACAAATTATCTTTCTTCAGCATCCTTTCATGTATGAAGACACGTACTTTTATTTCTAGTCTATTAACAATATGGATTCAATTCCAGCATTTGCTGGGTGTTCAGGTATCTGGAAAACTCATTGCATATTCTAGACAGGTATTCTGCTGCATCAAAGAGGGAGCCCATTCCTTCTAGATAAGTGCTCATTCTTATGTAATAATAACAAGAATTGTGCTTTTATTATAGATAGTCTCATTTACACATTTGATGTGCCATTATTAATCCTTTCTGTAAGTAAATGGAAGAATAAAGGATGGATGAGAATGAAAGCTAAGCAGGCCAGAAGGCAGGTTTCCCAAATTGGTGGAAAAAAGCAAAGGAGAATAGTAATGAAAACAGGGTTCAAACCTGTTAGGATAGGACGTAGCAGAAAAACAACTGAAAGAAACCCAACTCGTGTGAATTATGCAGAAAGGCCAACTATACACAGTGCGTAAGAATACACCAGATAAAAGGAGATGAGCAGGGAGCACAACGTGTGCTCTGCCATTGTATCTGTGCTTGCTTACTACCTCATTGCAGCCTGAGCTGTGTGGAACTCCAGCGACCAGGATCAGGCTTTAAATGCCTTCACGCGATCAGCCTGCATAGCCAGTGTGACACCGTGCTGAGACTGCACATCATAAGATATCCTGCCTGCACCTGAAAGCCTCCTGCCAAGACAGGAAGTCCTGGAGATACACAGATCATCCAGAGACCAGGACCAGGTCAAAGATTGTCTGCCTCCTTTCCACACCAGCCCAGGAAGAACCAGAAGTCTCAGTGGATGACAAGAATTCCCTGAAAGCATTTGGGTACTGTCTGAAGCTGTAGCTAGCCCTGCGAGTCGGGAGATATTTTGTGAGTAAATACTTAAAGCCTCTTGTAATTCACTATTGCCTTCTGCCATAAGCAGAAAGGAGCTCCTTGTGTCCATCTAGTGAGCAAGCGGTTCACTAACTGCAAATCCTTCTCTTCCAGTTCAATCGAGTTCAATTAATGTTATATATTATTATTAGTTATTTCTAGATCCTGTCATTACCTGTATATAAAGTTTCCATGACTGATGCAAAGAACTGATTATTACTAAAATTAGTGATCAGGGTGGCATGAGTTCTGAATATTGAATATTAATAAACAATATTATTTTTTAAAAATATCATCTCACATTAATTAAGAACCCCTCCACTACGAGCTAAAGGCACTGAACAAGAGCATGAGACGAGCAAGGTCAGCCTCGTGAGAAATGAGCTGAGGATAGAAGCAGAAGGAATAAAAGGGACAAGAGTGCTCCAGTATCTGAATGACTCAGAAACCAGGTCTACCGAGTAAGCCAGTCACTAGGTGTCATCTTGCTCAAATCCAGAAATCTTGTAAAATAACATTAGCTTCAACCGACTGAAAATTAATTTAAAATGCAGCTCACGTTTTGGCTTCTCATATTGACACAGCATGCCCTGTCTATCTGTTTTAGTTGCAGTAGCAACAACAACCTTTCAGCAATACACCAAAATAACAGATGGCACAGGAAAAGGAAGCCAAAAATGCAACAAGACCTTACTCTGACTGGCTTGTGGTGTCAAGAAATAGAGTAGTACAAGTACATCACTTATGAAGAAAAGAGTTGGTTGTGTGAGCCAGGAGACTCGATGATTTAATAGAAAGCTTGTGACTAATATATTGTCCTTTGAGCCTTCTCTAGGCTACCACTAAATCTTCAGAGCCTCAGACTCCTAAAGATCCTCAAGACATTTTGGCTGCCATTCTCCACCCCACACCACTTAAGCTTGATGTGCAACACCCTCCATAAAGCTGCCAAGAATTACACCAATCTCTGGAATAGTGTCATGAGCCCAGGACTGCCAGTGATAAAATATTCCCAGTTGCAAAGAACGACAATCACGTGGGCAGAGTAAAAACTCTGTGTCCTAGCCTTCTTCTGCATAGGTGTGTCAGTGGTTTGGCTGAAAGCATCTGAAAGAGAGTGTGAATTAAGTGATACGAATGCTATAAATTGGAATTTTATGTCTGGAAACTGAACAAGTCCCCTGCATGCTTCATTATTTAGCCATTTACGCCATATCTAACAAAAGGAAAAAAACCAATAAAAAGGTCTCTTGTGTATTCCATAGCCTCTCTGTTTAGGCTCGGTGGTAGGAGAAGGAAGATGTTTCAATTCAGCAGCCCTGGATCAACAACCCCCCATTTCTGTGCAGCATTACCTTGATGCTATACCTACTAGAACTGCAGGAAAAATCTCATTGATTTCACATTACACAGCATAGTGACTCAGCATTCCAGCCACAACATACATATTTCCTAAAGGGCAATGTTCAAAAGAATTAATGTAAATTATATAGAATACAAAGAGGTAGAAAAGATGATGGCAGTGTTTCTCAGTCTTCTCAGACTGGTAAAACTGCCTTGTCAAGCATGTGAAAAATGGTATCTTAACTGTAATAGTAAAGTTAACAGTAAAAAATATAGGCATGAGAACAGTCCTACACATGGAAAATACATGTGTTTCAAGAAGCTGACAGAAGCTTTAGAAGTAATGAAGCAAGAGCAAGATTTTCTTTGTACTAAGCTGAAATAAAATTTTCAGTGCTTTGAGAACCTCAAACATCTTTTCCATACCACTAATAACAGCACATTGAAAGACAGCGTACTTTGACATAATATCTCTGAAAATCAAGGGAATTGGGTTCAATCCTCAGTGCACACATTGCAGCCTTGGCTCTAGGAAAGTCACTTAGCACTCCTACACTTCAATTCTTCATCCTGAAAAGAAAGACATTCTTTTACTTTGCTGTGTGTGTCAAATGGCTGAACACCCATTGATGACTTTGACATTAAGATCAACATAAGTCATGAATATATTTAGATATCAGAAAAAAGCTTATAAGGAAAAGCTTTGACTACATGGATATAATTTCTCTAGGATATTCATATTGAAGTTCAATTTACTCCTAGATTTTGCATTTATTAATTCTGAGTATTTATTCTATGGTATTGGTAGAAATTGTTGTTTCCTATGTAATACATTACAGAAGTTCTTACAGAATCTGTAGTAGTTCACAAATCATATACTCCTCCCCTCACTAATCTTTTTTGCATTTCCGATCCAGAAGCCAAAACCACCTTACTGAAGTGAGTACGAGCAGCAAGTACACACCAAGGAAATGGCAAAGATCTGAAGGCACAGACTCCAAATGACAAGTATAGACTACAGTGGGATTAATACAAATCAAGTTAGTCACTAAAATTAACTTTCACTCTTTCCAGATGACGGTCAACACTAAGATAATTTGTTGTGTCTTTGAGGTAACTACAGCTCACCCTCACCCCTACATTAGTGACAGAATGCCTCATTAATGTGACAATACTGCTAAATTGGAGGGAGATCAGGCATGAGCCACAGGACATTATGAAAAGACTAGACATACTGATTCATAGGGAAAGATTAAGAGTCTAGTACAAATAATTTGGTTTATTGAAGTCTGGGACAGGGGATAGATAAACGCAACTAAGATCTACAAATATCTGATGGGTATACATATCGGGAAGGCAGAAAAACTATTTAGTTCAATAAAAGGAAGTGGAACAAGAAGTAATGAGATGAAATTAACAGAGTATCAGGGAGAAGCTTCTAGAATGGGAACTGACTGGCTGATGGAAGTACGTGGTACGTGCAACTCTTGGTAATTCACACAGCGGTGAGGAGGCTGGGCTCAGAGAAGGCTCCATGCCACCACTGGATATACAGCACTTTCTCCACACTATTCAGGTCTGTACTGGACAAACTCAAACACAACACAGGCACCCACAGCCACTGTTAAAAGAGTGCTACAGTGCCTTATGTTTTGTTCAGTCACTCCTACATTATTTCCATGCTAGATACCCATGGAGAACCAAGCTTCATCATGTGAGGTGTTTAGAAATAGATTGGACAAGCATTAGAAACCGTACCACAGGGGACTCGCCCCAAGGGACAGATTAGATGACCTCATGCGATCTTTTTTCCTCTTCTAATTTATGCAGTCTGATGAAATACTCAGCTCTTACTGAAGTTTCATCAAGGGTGCAATGATTGCAATAATTGTGATTTGATACAACAGTTTTCTTACAAATTAGATGGCTAATACAGTCTTTGTCTCATTCCTGCCTTCCTTCCCCCATCTCTAATTAACTCTGCTGTGCAGTGGCTCAGGAATGCATGTAATCCCTCCTGGAAGGGTTTTTTCCTAATCCTCTATGACAGGACTCACAGCATGCTGATATGGACTCCAAAGACAGATGACTCAGTGCAGCTATAGAAGCGTGCAGTGGACTTGCTACAAAAGCCTACCACGTTCTGTTCTCCAGTGACTGCGAGTTGAGGCCGACGATTTTTGTTGGTTTGTTTGTTTGGATTTTGTGTTGTTTTTTTCAGTAGCATTAAATTGACAAGTCCACTAAAGAAACAGCTCTGAAATTGTCCAGTTGTGTCGGACTAACAGCAGGCAGCTGGAGAACATTAAAGACATTAACTACTTAGCATTTCAGGGGTCATAGCATGAACAGCCATCCTCTGTATACTAAATGCCTGAGCCTCATGAGGAATACTGCAACTCCAGCCACAACAACCAGGCTTTCAGGAAAACTGTTAGCAATTCTATGAAACAGCATAAAAAATAACCTGAACTTCAGTCTGGTTGATAAGAGCTGAATTCACACTTTTAAATTTTTTTAATTTTTTTTTTTTCCTGCAATGATTTTAAGGAAAAAAAAAAAAAATCAAAAAAAGTTAAACTGAGTTACAATCAAATGGAAATATACTATAGAGTCACAAAAGCTAAATAAAGAAAAAAAGAAAGAAAATCAGAGCAGAAGGAGGCTATTTTCAGACAAGAGAGTGTCACAGCTAGGTGAATCACATTTTTTTTAAAAAAAAATCTGTAAAAACAATGAAGCATTGAAAGTGACCTGGAATAATTTAAGATAGATCTTTTAGAAAATAACTCAATTATCAAAAACATACAGAATTCATCAAAAATACAGATGACATACTGGCAAGAAAATCATTATTCTGATGTGTATGTCTATATAGATATACACACACACTCCACTTCTAAATACAGTTTATACTCTTCTCATTGATGGCATTTGCTTGAAGCCACTAATCTATGTAGTTCTATTTCACTATAGTTTTCAACATTGATGTGTGATTTGAAGTGCCTGCCTTTGGGACTTCCTAACTCTTGTGGGTGAAAAAAACCAGGAAAAAATAGGTTTCTTTCTCAAAGTATTTTATTTGTAGGCATAGAATGGTTATGTATACTACACCTTTAGTATCCATCAACATAGTATCCAGGTAATTAGCTTTTCCAGCAGCAAACCAGTCATGCTTGTACTGCAGAGCAGTATAGATACTGAATATAACTTTCCTCTTAGACTGATTACTGGAGTTACTGTAGCCATACCGTTTCAGAGCATCACGAAGTATTTATTCTGATTTCCTTGTATCACTTCTGGCAAATGGCTTCTAGTACATGAACAAGCCCTGATATGCCCTTACTACACTATAGCATATTCTAGATAACTCTAGAGGAAAGAAGTACCAGACACAGTAAGGGTTTAGATTTCATTATTTTTAGCCTAAAGAAATGTCCATTGCTGTCAAAAGTATCAGATCCTGATTTAAGAGTTGCTCTTCACTATTATTGCAAGAGTCTCTTTTACAACAATATGATTAAGTGGATGACTGAAAATAATGTAAAAGTCTAAAATTTTCATTTAAAAATGTTACTTAAAAATCAAACCACTCAATTTTTTTTTTTTACAAAAACTAAATTAAAAAAAAAAGTTCTGAATTAAGAGGGAGTAGATGATTAGAAAAATGGAGCCTGATGAACCTCAAGCACTAAGCTGGGTGTCAAAGCACACTGGCAATAAATTAGATCTGTAGGTGAACAAATGAAAATCACACCATACAGTAAGTTTCAGGAATCAAAAACCATTAACTGTAAGTGATAAAAGGAAATCACGTAACATTGCTAAACAAGTGATTGAGGGGGGAAAAGAAGAAGAAAAAAGTTTTTTTAAAAAAATCAAGACAGCATATTTCCCTTGATTATTCAAATGATTGATTAAGCTGTGGGAATCACTACTAGATTGAAGATCATGCTGTACCTAGAGTAGTGGGTTGGGGTACAGGAGGGTTTTTAGAGGTTGGTTTACAGGTACAAGTATTGTCACATTTTTAAGTTATCTATTTAAGAGTTCTCAAAGTGTTTCCTATGAGCTGCCTTGAATTGTCATGTCATTATACAAATAAGAATCATGCAAAATTTTGTCTGAAGTTTGGAGTATTCAAATTATGTCACATCTGGTACTGCTGTCATCCTTATCTGCAATCTGTTAGAAACACCACTCTTAGGAGTCATCATAGTTGAGTGTGTAGAAACATGCTTTTAAATTGGCAGGACTCTAAATGAATGATCTCAGGAAAGTCACTTGACTAGTTTTTCCCCAAGAAATCACTGGGTGAAAAGCGAGACAGCTAGATATACATACTACACCAAACCAAATTTCCTGACATCAGAGCCAAGCAAGATGACTGATCCCATTCATCAAAGGATTTGGATTTCATTCACAGTGACTCTCACCATGTCTGAAAGGTGGTGGCAGCTTCCTAGGAGGTGCTCAAAGGCTTCAGTATGGAAGGCAGTCAGGCATCAATAAGAGGCTTCAGGGTGCATGAGAAAGATGTGATACAACCTGACTGATTTTGCTTTGGTTTGACAGGAGGACTATTATAGTATAGAATTTCACCATTTAATTAATATCTGTTCATTAGGAGATTTAATGAAATAGTTTTCATCCATTATACAGATACAGAAAAGAGAGTTAAGGTAACTTTAAAAAGATAATGTTGATCTGTGATACAGATCTAATACATAAATATAGATGAGAATGGTTGTTTTCATTGGCAGCTGTACTTTGCTGATGTCTACTGCAAAAGAAAACTTTCTCCAAAATGTGACGTACTTCAAAGCAGGGTTTGCTTCCAGCATGAGAACAACAAAAAATCTGATGATGAGTCTCATTTGATAATTTGATGAGCACAACAATTAATATTTTTTTCTTTTCTATTTGGCTATCTACCCACACCTTCTACTCCATCTAAAGAGACCAAAAACTGCAAAAGGGAAATGACTGGTATTATCATGTCAGTTTCATATGTCTTAGCATGAGAAATAGTGAAACCATTTGTGCTGGTTTGAGGCTAATTGGAATATTTTAATGAGAGAAAATATATCATTGACCATGCAAAGAAAATAATAGCAAGGTCTATATTACCTGTTGGTTTTGCTTAGAGATAGAAGAACAAGAGAACAATAACAACGTCAATCAGTCTTTGGCTGGTGCTTGCCGTATTAACTGTTAAAGCTTGAATCTGTGTAACACAATCTAGTCAGTATCCTTCTAGCCCCTTGTCAGCTTTTCTGCATGTCACCCCTGCACGTAAGCTTTGTGAGATAAGGGAGCAGGTGGGAAGAGGAGGGGAGTTAGTTCAGAGCCCTCCTAGGTGGTTCTGCTGTTCAGGAGGGATTTTGAATTTCTGTATTACTTTTAACTCGTATGTAATTGTATGTAGTTTAAAATATCTGTGTATATTGTGTATATATGCTTGTAAATTTGTGCTATGCTGTAAAATATAGCTTCACCCTTAACTTCCAGATTGCTGAGTCTGGTGAATCGTGGCGGAGGGATGAACTCTCAAACCACCACAGCATTACAGATCTCATACAGACAACCATAAGGAATATAGCAAAACAAAAGTTTTCCACTAGATGTTCCAAAATAACTTTTCTTAAAGATTACAGATAAAGATGACAGAAGCGTTAAGACAAACACATGCTACTTGGATAGTGAAAAATCCCCAGATTTAGTAAGAGTTCATCACAAGAAGCCGGCAAAAAGATGAACAAACTGTAAAGCATATACACACAGGTGAAGCACTCTAAATGATAGAAGTAGAGGGAGAAAAGGAGAGGGAGGATGTAAATGTCTAAACTATCTGGAATAGTTTTATGTTGTTTTTTTCTTATTAAATAGCCCACATAAATCAATTATAAGAAAGAACAGAATGCATTCTATGGGACTAGGGAATACTAACTATATGCTGTACAGCAACTAAAATTCTGTAAAAACACCCAACACACCTAAATCCTCATCCCACCCAAAACCCCATTCTTACATGATGAGAAGTCAGATAAATCAAAAATTAAATTGTCAGACAGTTTAAGACTACAAGTTAAAATTACTCTCAGGTATTAAATCGATTAAGATAAAGAGTACAAAAGAAATCAGAGATTAAATTCTTCTTTAAAAGGATAGTAAAGACATAAACGTGTGATTTAGAAGTTAAATAAAGGTCTAGCAGTCATCTCATGGGCAGGGAAAGAAATCCAGTGATTTCAGAGTTATTCTGGATTTGCATTAGTGAAGCATAGATTAGAATCCATCCTTCAGCATCGTGGCTGTTAAAGCATAAATCTACTTGAACATAAAAATATTTATCTTTGGGAAACCACATAGCAGTCCTTAGAACCATGGGCATATTTTTAAAGTTTGGTGCAGGATATGAGCAACATTGCTTCCTGTAGCAATTTGCCAAGTCAGTCTGCTCTGCAAAGTTACTGCAAAAATGCCATTATGAGGTACTTTGGATCAAATGTAACAAATTTAGAAAGACAAGAAAAATATTTTTTTCTCCAAGCCATCAACTCCAAAAACTCACCCCAAGCTGAGTTTGCTCTATTCTCCCAATGTCCAACTCCCCCTCCTGCAACTCCTTATTACTAATGAAGATCCCACAGATGAAGCCAGCTCTCTCCAATAAAACTTCAGTACCTTCGCATTGTCCCCTCTGAGCTTACACAGGTGAAAAAGATCCACAATAGAAACATAACTATGCTATTCAGGAGAGATGCATGAGGAACCCTGTCTAGATACCACCTCTCCCCCATCCCATTAGCTTATATTCCGGAATACTTCAGTCACTGGGAAACAATTGTTTTACTTGCTAGCTGGAGTAGGAAACTAGACTAATCTTCCAAAGTGGTTTTTGGTATATTTTGGTGACACTGAAATGAAGCAAAGCTAGATAGAGACAAAGATATTTTTTGTTGCTAGCAAATTATGTATTTCTACATTAACCCAGATGAAACAATATTTCTGCACCTGTCTTCATTTATTTCTGAGGGGCATGAACTGTCCTGTGATAAAATTTTCATGAGGAGTACATTTTATAACACACAGAAAACTTCTCCCAGAAAATTTGGGAGAAAAGAAAGCCTCCCTTAATTCTAAATAAAAGGCTGATGCTGTTTGAGGGCAGTACATTATGAATATAACCTGACTTACAGCTTGTGTTAGAAAATGAGGAGTTATTAGTTAGAAGAAGAGTTACAAGGTGTAAAAATATCTTGAAATGATTGCTTGGTTTGCCACAGTTATACCGTATCTTAAAATATGTAGAATTCCCTGGGTTTCTCTACAGCAACACTCTTAAAGAAGTGGTGTCATAGCCAATGCTATTTGTTCAAATTTGTTTTCTTTTTTAACTCAGCCATTCAAGTTTAATATCTCAAAAAAATAACTCATTACTCCTGCAAAGTATTGTCAATATGATGAATGAGAACAGAAAGATGAGAGCAGCAAAATCTAGTAAAAATGTAGCTTATATAACATTGGCTTTATCAGTATAGTAAGAAATAATTTTCATGAATTAAGAAGTTACTTAAAACTTTCCTGCTAGTCCTGTGATTTTATAATCCTCCTCAGTATGGCAATTTATTTATAGGAAGAGACAGATAGCCCTGTCTGATAACTCTGTCTGATTAGATCCATCTTCTAGGTTCTCAGTAGTGTGGTATTAAAGCCAATGTTGATGAGGGAATGTAATACTTTCAAACATAAGAAAGACCTTCAGTCAGACAGATCTTTACTTGCGTGATACAAACATGAACAGTTGAGCAATGAAGCATACAGTATAATTTATGCCAATGTGAATGACACAGCATCAGAGATACAGTTAGAAATGTCAGTAAATGACTTTAAATAAGAAAGGAAAAGGTGGCTCTCTAGTTTATGGGTGTAAATACTTCTCAACTGCCAAACATTGCTGCTTCTCATCCTAAATATTTGGAAATGAGATACAGCAATCAAATGCTAAGTACAGATTCCCCAGACTAATTATCCCAGACAATCTGACACCCAGACTATGAATTTCACTGCAACAGGGGCTGATACAGAATTTAACACTAGTTATTCATTTGCAGACACCGATGTAGGTCCTACTGAGGTCTCTAAGGTGCTTTTTAAGATGTGTGGATAGTTGTGTGTCATTACAACAAGATAGTTTAATAAGATGTTTCTTAATAATGGTTCATCATTCATTTTATTAAGGCAAGAAGACAATGTTGCTGAATGTTTCTCAGAGGCTGATGTTTTTCTTTCATTAAACAATGCATGCTGGTGCAGAGCTCTAAAATAGATGGTAACTGACCTAATGCTACAGGACAAGGTAATGCAAGCAGAATTTTGTATTCTTGCCAAGTATAAATATTTTTATTCTTGGGGTTGACTTTGTACATAATGCTGGTCCTGTAATAAATTCAACTTTGGGACATTACTATTTGAATGAAATCCAAATCTACTGTTTTCATTGGAAGATTCTAATGAGACCAGTCATCTATATGGATATGATTCAGAAGTAAGACCCAGAAAAAACATTACTTTTGGTTAAAAGCCATGTCATCACTGAGAGTTCCAACCAAATCAACCAAAAACTAGTTGAAAGATGCTTTACGCTATCCAGTGAACTGAAAAGTATCAAAATAATCAGCTACACCGTAATGACTGGAACATTGACAGTGGTTTCTGTGATCTAGAGTAACATCCATCAGCTCACATGTAGGCAAGCAAAAAGTTCTGGTAAGTGTCACTACCATTATTTCTGAAACAGCTATTAATAAAACCTCAAAAAGGGAACCAAATAGTCACCTACTGAACGGTCTGCTTGACTTCAGTGGAAATTGGGCCCAAGTAAAGACTGCAGAAAGAAACACATGATGTTACATTGAAGGGAACGAGCAGAGAAAACAAAGGAAAATTTCAAACATTGGCAGAGAATTTTCGAAGTATAAGAGGGAACTGGAAGTTCCCTTAAGTGCAAGTCCCCTTTTCTAACTTTGAAATGTTATCCCTTAAGCAAACAACAATGACCTAGATAGAACTCCAAACATGACACACATTAATACTGGAAAAACTCAGAAGCTCACAATCCACGTGAGATGGAGAAGTAATATTTATTTGACAACTTCTGTGAAGATCTTTTGTCAAGATCTTTCTCGTGACAAAGAATGGATGTTTTCCAAGGTGCCAGATTCCTGAGTAATTCTGTTCACCAGAAAATATTTAGAGAAACCACTAGCAGAACTTGGTACTATTTTTACATTACCTCCACCCTATACGCACCTTATACATGTACTTGGAGTTTTAAATATTAGCATTGCTCTTCTGGGACCCTTAAAAAACTGGCAAGAATTTCTCAAACATGAAAAGAGTGAGGAGTGGGGAATTGACAGTGCAAATGATTCCTTGTCTGTTTTGCTCATCTAGTCTTGGAAGTTCTCAATGTCATTTAATTGATTGTTTGTGAGATGGACAGAGTAGGACCTACTCACAAATTCATGGAAGCAATCTGCAATATTGCTTGTTGAAGTAAACCTCAGAGTTGCATCAATTTTTAACAGTAACTGTTCCTTATTAAAATTTGGACTGTTTATGGTTTACAAAGTAACTTGAACTTTGAAGTATCTGAAATTGAAGTTACTCATTACGTTTCAGAACAACTTAGTCAACTTACTACATGAAGAAATTGACACATTACAGTTTTTAACCAGGTTCAAAAGAATCTTAAATTCCCTCTAGTAGGGCTTTTTGTACAAAACCAGAAGCATTAAGAAGGCCTTAAATTTATGCACAGGGAACAGAGTACAAAGGAGACCAAGCAGGGGAACCTCTCCATCTTCCACTGTAGTGGTTTGAACGCCTAAACAAATCTGTAAAACACATGAAACAACTCTATTCTCATTAATTATAGCCTGAAGAGAATTATATTCATCTGTCCTAGTGAAAAATACAGACCCAGAGAATATTTAATTTAGAAAGTCAATACTGGGTACCAAGCAGTTCTCTTCTAAATCAGCATTTCAAATCAAAGTACATCGGAGTACTGTGTACAGTTCTGGANCTAATGAAGATTCTTCATAATCATCTAGTGATCTTTCAGTCCTTTTCTTGAAATGCATTCAGTCTTGAACATAAAATTCAGCAATTCACAATCAGATCCAGTTTAAAGAAGATTTCAACTGGGTGGGGCGAAGATTTTCAGGTGGCAAATATAGTGTTGTCAACAATACAACCTTCTGAAATACTAGTTTTGATGATGGAATATTTAATTTAACTTATTGGTTTGGGCTGTCAGGCTGTATTTCATTCTGACTTTTAATTTTGAATTGCATTTTGTTAAAATATTGGCAAATATAATTTTATGTGATGTTTGAGCATTCCAGGATAAAAGCATTCTGACATCTCTAAAATAAAGTATTTCTGACTTTTCATGTCACATTTAATTTTACACCCAATGAGGGAAGAAAGAAAAAAAAAAAAAGTAATTTCAAAACATCACAGGTACCTTCAGCTAGATAGAACCACAAAGAATAATTTGACTGAATAAACTTGCTAGTTCCTGATGCGCAAGCATCCACGGATGAAACATACCAGTATCTCTGTGCCCTAGACAGAATCCAGAATCAGGGACCTGGAAATGAATTTATATTCTACTTCTTTACAGTGATGGTCTGAAGTATTATGAAGTATTTGGGTCATTTTGGATCTATTCTGTGATTAGAGAAGATTTTGGCCTTGAGCACATTTCTCCCACAGCAAAATTTGTTTTAAGAGCATAAGGGAAGAAATGGCCTTGCAGGCAGAACGCATTGAGAGCCAACACTTTCAAAGCAGCACATTATGATTCTGTCAGCTGAGGAAATTAAGGACTTTTTCTATGGTTTTGTTGAAACCAGTGCCCAGCGTATGTCTTCCAGCCTTCACTGAAGGTAGCCTTTGACATGACAACACAAATGTTCCACTGGGGCTCAAGAAAAGCATTTCCAAAGTAAGTATGTTTGAATGAGGTGCGTTGATACATGTACCAAGTATCATTTTTCAAGCAACTGAAATTAGGGAGCACTAGAGAGAAACAGACCACACAAAAAATGCCCAGAACTTCTTGATTTCACTATTATTTCATAGCCTTATGAAGCAGAGACTCCTCAGAAAGCAAAAACTCAGGTAACACGCTTTCATGAGCAGGCTGATAAATGACTGAACTCCTCAATATTACTGGCATGCTCAATTTAAAAGTCAAGAGAAAAGGAGCTTTTCTCAAAGTTGTTATTGAGAGGCTCCTGCCTAGAAATGTATATTCAGACACTGTTGCAGACTGTTCTCACAGAAAGGAAACAATTTTGTCCAGTTGCCATCTAAAGTATGTTTTATGAAAATAGAAATTCAATTTCAGTGCTGTCAGCTACAGTATATTGATGGCATTGATGATACTTCCCTTGATCTACAAGTCTGTGAATCACCTTTCTGAGGATGCAGTGTGCGAGACAACAGGAGTGTCACTGTCTGCTGAAGGAACCCCTTTAGATTCATGATCAGTCTGATAACCAAGCTGTCTTAAGGATAAACAAATCATTTCTCCACAGTTCCACGCTATACATCTCTCTGTGGATGCTGCCCTTGATTAATACACACCTTCATTTAGCCACAGCTTTGAAAGGAAACTTTTAACAGCTTGGCCTAATAAAATGGCTACTTTTTTTGACACACAGCTCTTTAAAAAGTAGGACAATGCAAAGGCTAAAAAAGAAAGCATAACAACAGTAACAAGTCAAAGAGAAGCTACTGAACTTAACTCAAAGTACATTATTTCCTATTTGCAAGTTTCTTGTGTTAAACTCAAAGTGCTGCTGTTTCTTAAGCTCACGTGTTGTCATTACTGACGAACCATGCTGTTTTACCCCAAATTCTGTAATGCACAAAGTATCTTCCCCATTTTACACCTAGACTCTTTCTGACAAGAAATACATTACACATCAATGACATTACCTTAAGCTAACAAATCTGAAGTGCAGTCAACAGGATTTTTATTATTATTTGAATAATTAAAAAATCCTTCCCATAGCCGTTCCACAAACTAGCAGATGATTGAAGGCAAGCGGAAGACCCCATGAAGAGTTACTGGAAACTATTCCACTTGGTGGCAGCAGTGGTCTAAAATACAAGTTCCACGTTTCAAAACATCAAGTCACACCTTCAAATTCATCATACGGAAAGAGAAGTCTTCCTTTCATTGCTAGTTTACCACACTTAAGTTTGTCTTTTAAACACTGTTAAAGATGATATATCTCTGGTTTTTTTACAGTGCTGAACTTCATTAAAGGACTGGAAACAACTTCCAAGAAGGAAAAAAGTCAAAGAAGCTTCCTTTTTCAGCAAGCTTAGCGTAAACAAAACAAAACCACCCACAAACAAACAAACACCAAAACAACAACAACAAACCAAACAAACAAACGAACAAAAGTAAAAGTAATATGGAAAAATTGTCATCTTTTGTGGTGGGTTGCCCCTAGATAGATTCCAGGTGCTCACTGAAACTGCTCTATCACTCCCCTCCTCAGTAGGACAGGAGAGAGAAAAAAATTTAAAAGGCTCATGGGTTGAGATAATGACAAGGAGAAATGGTTCATCAGTTACTGTTACGGGCAAAACAGATGACTCAGAAAGATTAATTTATTACCAACCAAATCAGAGTAGCATAGTGAGAAATAAACTCAAATTTTTAAAAAAAAAATTAAAATTAAAAAATTCACTCACCTTTACTTTCTTTATGGACTTCACTTTTATTTCAATTTCTCTATCTCCTCACACCCAGCAGCCCACACATGGACAACAAGAGTTGCAGCCAGGTCATCAAACGTTCTTTCAGCTGCTCCTTCTTCCTCAGAGGGACAACTTCTCTTCATATTCTTCCCCTGCTCCATCATGGACTCCCTCCCATGAAAGATAGTCTTCCATTAAGTTCTCCAGTGTGAGTTCTCCCCACAGGCTACAGTTAATCACAAATTGTTGCAATGAGGGCTTCTTCCACAAGGTGCATTCTTTCAGGAAAAGACTGCTCCATCACAATCTCCCATGTCTTACCAGCTAACCTACTCCCATGTGAACTCCTCTCTCCATGGGTCCACAGATACTGCTACAAGTCTGGGTCAGTATGAGCTTCCCACAGGGTCACAGCCTCCATCAGGCATACACCTGCTCTGGCATGGGATCCTCCATAGGCAGCAGGTGGTTATCTGCTCCACCATAAACCTTAATTGGCTACAAGGGGACAAGTTTTGCCTCACCATGGTTTCCACCACAGCTCTGATGCCTGGAGCACCTCCCACCTCTCTCCTCCCTCCTCCCCTTCTCTGTGATAGAAACAACTCTACAGAGTTGTTTCTATCACATATTCCCACTCCTCTCACCAGGTGCAATTACTGTTACATGATAACTGTTGCATTTTCTTAAATATGTTATCAGAGAGGCACTGCCAGCATCTCTGCCTTGGTCAGTGGCAGGTCATGTTAGAGTCAGCTGGAACTGACTCTACCAGACACAGGTGAAGCTCCAAGTAGCTTCATACAGAAGCAGTCCCTCTACCAAAACCTTACCATAGACCAAATGTATTATTTCACAGTGTTCTTCCTGAAGAGACGGTAACATTAGGCTGTATCACCATATGGCTTTTGATACCAGCTTCTGGATGAGCAATGTTACAGCCCATATTCTTGTTCCTAATCCAAATCCTGGGTATAAAATCAAAACCATTCTTTGATAGCTATAGCAGTTCTCCATAGCACTCTATGATCCCTCCAAAAGAGGCATAACTTTAACAGCAATTTACACATCTGCAGACTGCTACAGCACCTTTACTTCTCACTCACAACAATAAAAACACAAAATTATTCTGCACACACATCTTGTGTAAAAGCAGCCTGCCTTTCTCATTGTGGTTCCCTCTGCTTTATGAGAGACTGTTTGAAAATTAGTCATAATGCTGAAAACTGTGTATAGAAAGTATACTACCCTCACTGCTTCATTTAACTGTATCCTTTGTAGGTGAGCTGGCTCTAGAAATTTTCTGCCCTAAAGAAATGAGTAAATGAGTAGCATTCCCAACTCAGCTGCTTGTATGCTTCAGAGTTACTGAATATTTCTCTGCTCTAGACAATCACATGCTCTGAATGCACATTAGTGCTATGTGCCTCTTGGATGCAAAAATACACAGCCCTTGGAAGAACCTCTGGTGACTTACACCACAGAGCTATTATCTATGGTCAGATCAGGATGAGGAAGTGGCAACAACTTATTAAAACAGGGAATTATTGATATTTGGCCATCAGTTATGAAATCCCCACAAACCTACTCTCCACTCATAAGTGACTTGAGGTAATGAAATTGCATAAGTAAGGCTTCATACAGACCTGAAGTATCAGCAGAGGGGGACAGCTGGAGGAACAGCACTTAAATGCAATCAGAGTTGTGCAATTGCATGTTCCTACAGTCGTGGCCCTTGCAGTTTTTCTTCCCCTGGGCATCTTCTGCCTGCTCTTTGTCAAACTTGATCCTTCTATTTTTCACTATGATTAGGTGGTTTAGATTCTCCGATACCCTATTAACAAAAAACAAAGCCAGATACCTTGAAGGACATCAAACTGTTGGAGCAAGTCCAGAGGAGGGCCAGGAAAATGTTCAGAGGGGTGGAACACCTCTCCTGTGAGGACAGGCTATGACAGTTAGGACTCTTCAGCCTGGAAAAGAGAAGGCTTCAAGGAGACCTTGTAGTGGCCTTCCAGTATCTGAAGGGGCCCTACAGGAAGGCGGGGGAGGGACTATTTACAAGGTCTTGTAATGATAGAATGAGGAGTAATGGGTTTAAACTGGCAGAGGGGAGATTTAAACTAGACATTAGGAAGAAGTTCTTTACAGTGAGGGAGATGAAACACTGGCACAGGTTGTCCAGAGAGGTTGTGGATGCTCTCTCCCTGAAGGTGCTCAAGGCTAGATTGATGTTGTAGAGCACTCCAAATTCCTTTTTCCACCCTCCGCCGTGTAATGAAGGGGGTAATTAATTAATGTGTGAGATATTCTTCAAAAATTCATATTGTTTGTTAATATAAACTAGTCTGGGCAAGCCAGAGTCCTTAGACGCAGTGGCTCCAGGTTCTTTTGTCCTCTCTCCTGTGGTTGCTTCTCCCCACACCAGAAGCAGGGGCAGCAGAACAATATGTCTGGGCGAGCCAGGACATGTATAAGCCTGTTTTGGCCTAATCAGGCCTACCACAACACTCTGTCTCCAGGGGTTTGAATGGGGAGGAGGAGAAGGCGTGAAAACTGCTTCCACCCCTGCCCCGGGCTAGAAGGGAGAACGGCAAAAGGCGCCTTTCTCCACATGTGTGCTGACTCATGTTGAAGCCCACACTGGGAATCGGGCTGGTGGTTGGGAGGGTTCTCTGTGCCCAGTATAAAATGGCAAATGGACACTTTGTCTAGAAAAGCATAAACAGAGCAAGGGAGAAGGCTCGATGCCCCAGCCTTGACAGAGTTCCCAACAGGACAGGTTCCCTCCTTAAAAGAGTTCCTTCTGTGACAGAGTTCCTGGTTTGGACCATCCCTGCTTTTGGACGGCTCCTACCTTTTTACATGGCTGTCAGTTTTACATGGCTGTCCCTGCTTTTGGACCATTCTTCCCCACTTTTGCACCATTCCGTGCAAATTTCCAAGCTTGGCAAGTCCTTGGGTCCATTTGAGAGAGCTGCCAGTGGCACTCAGTCCTGACTACTCTTGGACCATACTGCAACCAGCTTCCTGGTTATCACATGCCTGGGGAAGATGCTAATAGTTTGGCTCTCCCCTGTCACTGCTGAGGCAGCATCATTCCATGATCATCCCACTTGTGGAGGAAGTGCTTGAGACACTTCTGAGTTTAGTGGTTTTTCCACCAGCCTTGGACTTTTGCCATTAGGATCCACAGTTGGATATTGCTTGCAGCGTCAGAAGGCAGCCAAGCCTCAGAGAAATCCAGCAAGGGAGCATCTCCAATTTCCTATCTCCCCTTTGTGAGTAAAGCCTACTGTTCCCTTAATTCTCTGCTCAAACTGATTTATAGTGGGGTAAAGCTGTGTTTGTAGCTTAGCCTTTTCCATTTCCTGACTTCCTAAATGTCTACATTTGCCCATAACATCCTTTGAAGAATTCCTGACTGAATTAGAGCCTGTAAATAAACCTAAACTAGTTCTGCATATAGTTTGGGGGCAGGGTTTTCAGGAAAATAAAAGAATTCTATTTTTATAATTCCTGACTCAGCCACATTAATTTCCTGCCTCCACAAGAGTTGGACGAGGCCTTGAGTGACCTGTTTCAGTGGAAACAGGTCCCTGCCTACTGTGGGGGGAACTAGATGATCTTTGAAGTACCTTCCAACCTAAACTATTCTATGATTCTATGAACTGAAACTCTTTGGTCCTGAAAATATAAATATCTACAGATTGAGCAGAAGATCAAGGCTTTCTGACCTGGTGGCTGCTGACAATTTGGGGATAAACACAGTGGAGAAGCAACAACATCTAAACACCAGAAGGTGGGTACAAATGAGCATGGCTACATACACATGCAAGTGGCATAAACCACTGATGAAAGAGCAGTGGTTTTCTATGCACCTGTGAAGACCTCTGGACCAACCAAAACTCCACTATGTCCTGAAATTGATGCAACAGCTGCTGTGAAATTACAATCGGGTTTCTCAAGTGGAACTTTTCCTTAGTTTGTAGCAGAAGAACACTCCTCAGTTACATCCCTGCATTTAATTTGCCTAGAGAAGGGCTTTTGTTTGTTTGGGTTTGTTTCTTTAAAATGTGCAAATCTGGTAAAAACTTCAGTTGCATTGATTACTCTTCAGGTCAGGGGTGGGGAAGAAGAGATCTTTTAAAATTTTAGTAAGTAGTTTAAAGCTCATTTTCCCTTTTCCCTTCACACTGGTTTGGTTGAAAAAGCAAAATCCAGTTGTTACCCCCCAATTTACCAACAAAACAAGCCTGACATTAATTGCATTCTGTTATTACAAGTAGAAGTCATATGTGCTTTTCTTAATAGAGTTTGAAGCTCTTATTTTTATAGATATTCCATGTGGGCTAAATAAGATTAAGAAAGCTAAGGTTAAAGCCCAGTCATTTCAAAGGAATAATGGGAAAGGTTTACAAGACATCTGGTGAAAACAGTTTATAAGGGGAAACAAGGCTTTTCTTCTGAGATTTCACCAAGTGAACATTATAATTGGAGAAGAAATCCCAAAGGACAACACATTCCACTTGGTAAATCAATACTGCTCAGAGATGCAACTGATTTGATCCTGAATTTTTAATGAGTGATAGCATCTCTTACTCCAGGAAGCTTCCCAACAAACATTAAGTTTCTGTTTCCATACAGCACCTTTGGGATTTTCGCCCTCTCATGTTTTGTAACAAAGCAATCAGGTGCACTATTCAGGGGCTGCCATTTTTAGGTCAATTCAGCTGTTTGTCACCAACGCATGCCTGCCCTCACAGATATGTCCTCTCAGGTCTGCTGACATCATTGCTTATTAAATCATTTCCTAAACTACTTCAAACAAAATTACTTCCCTGGATTAAACAATTCTTTTTTTTCTAAGCTGACTGATTTTAACCACATTAAATTACAAAAGAAGTTATGTAAATTGGCCAGAGGGAAGGATCCCTAGAGAAAGCAGTCAGGGACAAGGATGGCCATGACAGAAATCTGTCAATCTAGCACAGATAAAGTCATAAGAAAGTTCATCAAAGCCTGATCTTGCTGTGCCAATATCTACTTTTACTACCATAAAGCTATCAAACACTATTTAAAAAAAAAAAAAAAATCTTAATGTCTTTTAAAATGTTTTCTTGCTCTTAGTGTTGTTGTTTGCTACCCAGAATCAGGGTCAGGGTGGGTGTTTCTAAGATGGATCTATTAACCCAGCTCAAGTGGCCCTGCTGTTGAACGTGAAGCTACTGAGGTGGCACTGAACTACAGGTGCAGAGGTATAAGCAACACAGGGCTGGAAATGGAATAAACTACACTGCACACAGGCCTTTTAGGAGGTACTTTCAGATGTCATTGTGTTGGCCTATATATATCTATAATGGAGAGGACAAGACTGAGAGGGGACCTTCTCAAATGCTTTTAAAAAGGGTGGGTGTCAAGAGCCAGTCTCTTGTCAGTGATGCCCAGCAATAGAACAAACAGCAGCAGTCACAAACTAGAAAAAAATGAGTTTTCATCTGAGTTTAAGGAGAAACTTCTTTACTTTGAGAATGACTGAACCCTGGAACAGGCTGCCCAGAGAGGTGGTAGAGGCTCCATCTCTAGAGAATTTTAAAACCTTCTTGGATGTGTTCCTGTGCAACCTGCTCTAAGTGAATCTGTTTTAGTAGAGGGTTTGGACTAGATGACCTCCGAAAGTCCTTTCCAACTCCTGCCTTTCTGTGACTCTGTGATTTTCTCAGGTAACACACACAGCTAGGTAAGAGCCACTCTACAAGTACAAAAACACCTCTGTAAGAAGCATTCGTCCTGAGTATCTACAGGCTATCTGCACCTCAGAAGTAAGTTCATGCAATCCTACACTCACCATGGTCTGCAAGATCAGAAGGAAAGAGAAATCACATTGTTATTTTTGCCACCCTGATGCAAATGCCAAACAGTAGCAGTAGTTAATGTTGCAGATACCTGCACCAGATACCAAGCTTTCAACACAAGCAATCATCAACCAGTGATAACTTTCAGTGACTGCTAAAGCTGAGCTTAATTTAAATATGCTCACTAACCTGTAGATGGTTAGGCCTACCCAGCTACGATCTGCTTTCTTTGCTAACAGAGTTTCATACTGACCACTAAATCTTCTGTAGTATGGCTGACTGGGACCAGCACTCAGCCTCTCATTTATGTGTCCTCCACACCAGAAGTTGTAGTACTACCTGCAAATGCATGATAAATGCCACCTTCTACAGGATAAACAGCAGGATAAAGTACAAATGGAGAGTGATCTAGGGATGAGGGCAGCCCAGGAAAAAAATATAGTCTACAAGCAGAAAGTTCCCGACTTTGCACTAATCCTCATTAAAATGTTAAGAAAAAAACAAAAACTGTCTGAAATACAAAAGCCAATGTACAATTGCTCAAAAGCTTGCATAATAAAGGTACAATTCTCTCAATTTGTTGAAATGCTATCTGCAGCTACATACATTGGTTGGGTGCAATTTAGTGGTTTTGGAAAAGCATTCCATTACTTTGCCTTATGTGAGAGGTATAATAGTAAAGCTCTTTCTAATCAGACCTTTGTCTTTCAGCAACCTTAGGGCGCTCCTGCAGTTTCATTGCAGTTCTCTATTGAAATGTGTTCTAGAATCATCATCATCTTTATTTAAGTGACATTATAGGTATGGGAAAAGAAAAATAAGAACAAATCAACACCAAAGCCGATCTTGGTCTGCATGTCAGAGAAGAACAAAGAAATGCTAAGATGCTCTAATTTGCTAGCTTTTTCCATTTGTCTTCCTCTTATTCACATTTAAAGTGTAATTAGTTGGTCACTCTCCTCATATCCAACAACTCTTCCTTAGTTTCAGGGGAGATTTCTGCTGGGAATCATGTAGAGAGTTCACTTAAGGCAAAGTTAAAAACTGCTATTAGTCTCTCCCAATGACTGCAAGATCTAGCTTCAACAGCATCCATGCATCAAACATACATTGTCCACTTTAATTACCAGTACATTTTGATAATTTCCTTTGTTATTGAATCTGAGACTGGGTTTTGTGCATCTTCAATAACTGCAATTAGTATGGCACAGCATCTTACCATGACAAACTGTGTTGCTGCACCACCTTCATATACATCCAAATCACAGAATCACAGGATGTTACCAGTTGGAAAGGACCTCCAGACATCAACAAGTCCAATCCCCCTGCCAAATTAGGATCACCTAGAGCAAGTTATACAGGAATTTATCTAGGTGGATTTTGAAAGTTTCCAGAGAAGGAGACTCCACAATCTCCCTGGGCAGCCTATTCCAATGTTCAGTCACTCTCACCATAAAGAAGTGTCTCCTCATGTTGAGGTGGAATCTTCTGTGTTCTAGTTTGTACCCATTGTTCCTTGTCCTATCAATGGAACACCAAAACCAGACTGGAACCTCCATCTTGTCACCCACTCCTCAGCTATTTACAGACATTGATAAGATCCCCTCTCAGCCTTCTCTTCTCAAGACTAAACAGTCATGGTTCTCTCACTCTTTCTTCATAGGAGAGATGTTCAAGTCCTACAATCATCTTTGTAGCTCTCCATTGGACTGGCTCCAGCAGATCCCTGTCTCTTTTGAACTGTGGAGCCCAAAACTGGACATGGTATTCCATATGCTAGAGATACAGTGAACACCCCTTTTTCCTCCTCTCACTGACCCTTTCAGCTATTCAAAAATACAATACATTGTCTGGATCCATCCTTTTAGCACTCATTTCAGCCCCATCCCCAAATATCTATTTAAAAACTGTGATCTATTATTTTGCATGCCTTCAAATTAACACTGAAACCATACATGGCCAGCTGAAATATCTGTTGCCTGTAGGTTTGCCTCAGGCTAAACTATCTCTTGTACTAGTAGTCAAAGCAAGTACCTTCTCATTTATTAAAGACATGCTGCGCTCATATCTCTGGCAGCTGTTGTGGCTAACTGCATGAAAGACTACAGTCAATCAGTTTGGATGAGGTTTTCATCAAATTTTTATCTCTCATCTCAAAAAACAGGTTAGATAGAAACCTCAGTTTAGATTTTATTTTTTTTTTTTATCTGACCTATTGGAATTATTTAGAAATATCAGCTAGAAGTCTGGACCTCAAAAAAGCAGGAATAATACAAACATCCCAAAGTTTACAGATCTTTGGGAAAGAATGTCAGTCCAATCCTATATCTAAAACCAGAGGATACTCACAACAAATATAATAAGGTCATGATAAAAGCTTAGTCTTTGGGCCAGTATCTTTCATTTAGCCACTTGGACTCAAAGATCACTGTAGATATGGCAAAGTCCTTTCCACAACTCCAGGGATTATCATATTCAGCATATGAGAAGACACTGTGCTGTATATTTGAAGAGATAACCATAGTGTTAATAGCCTGCACAGTCACATGCAAAAAAATCAGGAATTACCTCAGGAGCATTATTACTTTGACTTATCTGATTAGGAATCCTAGTAACAAGATGCTGGGAAAAGCCTTAAACTTAACATTTCAGCTCATTCTGAAATAAGCAGCTTTCTGAAAATGCTGAAGTGCCCATGTTAGAGAACAAACACATACAGATCCTATGGGAATAAGATTTGCTTTCAGGAAATTTGCTTTCAGATCTAGGAAATAAGTAGACAGACAGACAGACAGATAGATACTTGTGTTAATTCAAGTGTAGGTTGTCATGAATAAGATACAGAGAAACCAATGATACTTCTCCAAGAAAAGCAAACAGCGAAGATAAAGCCTGAAGGAAAACTATCTGATTAATTTTAAAGGAGAAAATACTTATCTTCTGATAGTTCTACAATAGTTACTTTTCCCCTGTTGTCCAGGATGACTAATATACTACAGATACTATATTTTATCTGATGGATACAGACTCAGTACAGTGAGAGCTACTAATCATAGCATTAGTGAAGAGCTGCGTGATGATAAGCCTTGATATGAACTTGTTCTGAAGCTCAGCCAAACTTATTTTGCTCATGAAAAGGCAGCTCTTTAATAATTTCATGTGGAAATGTTATGCACACACCAGTTTGTTATAAGCTGAAATTTTAACAATATACTTGCTGACACAATTTGGTTTCATGTCATACAACTCAAAGTCAGAATCAGAACAAAACTTTGGTATACCAAGAAACTACAGTTGCATTATATGATGTTCTCTAGCTGTGGTTGTACTTATTTATTCTTTTTTATTACAAGGACAGCATTCAGAAATTCATTTCTGCAGCTATTGTATCTTCTAAATCATACGTACTGTTCCTTCAGAAGAGCATTTTTGGGCAAGATCATAGGCTAGAAACTGGATTAATTTCTCAGATCTGCAGTAGAATTCTGGAGGGGCAGGGCTTTGCCAGTCATTTAACCTTTTTTAAGCCAGAGTCTCAATGACTCCTGCATCTGTCAACTCCATTTCTCATTCTCTCTCTCTCTCTCTCTCTCTGAAAAGCACTGGTAATACTTAACGCATCTTGCTTTTACTTGCCTCACCAGATAGCAAACTTTTTGAGGGAGACCTGATTCTTAACATATGTCAGCACAGCACCTGTCATGCTGAGGTCCTGGGTAGGTAGCTAAAATAAACAAAACAAACCAAACAAACAAACAAAAAAAGGCAGCAAACTCCCCTTCCCTCCTCCCCCACAAAAAAAAAAACAAAACAAAACAAAGAAAACAAAACAAAACACCACAAAACAAATCCCTTACTTGATTACTTGTTATGACGTTTCAGATCCATTATTTTCTTCAGTCTTCCAGGATCGTTGTATGTGAAAGACAGCAGTAAATCCTACAGAAAAATAAATGGGAGGCTTCATGCATCAAGTGGTGAACTCCAGTCCACCTCCCTGTCTGATCTGCAAACCATGATGTTGTTGTGCAGATCCAATGAAGGAAACCCTGCTCGGTAGAACCACCAAAATTCACATTTCAGAATAATCAGAATTTCAGAATCAGCTTCTGTGCTGAAGCAAACTCAGGGCCATCAGTTTTGAGGGGTTTTATAGATGAACCACCTGGGTCTTCGGCACAAAACCAGAACAAACTCTCTAACCCTGACACATCAAGGTGAAAGATACTCTACATACATCACTCGCTCAGTACTGGCCACCATGGCACAACTGCGCATTACTTCAGTTGGCAAAACTTACTCAATTGCATACAGTAACAGCCTGAGGTAAGACTGACCCAAGCATCCCCCCTGCCCATATTGCCCAGTTTAGATCACAAAAGCAATAGCCTAATGATATTTAACCTACTCTCAGCTTCTGGCTACCAAAAGACACAGGATTTTCAATGAACATTGTTCCTCTCTGCTACACAGCAATAGTTACAATAGATCTGGCTTGTTGCAGACTGTTCCCGACAAAGGAGCTTCATCTGAGGGCTCAGACATACCTGAGATATCCCACTAAGTATCTAATTAACCAACAGTTTCTGAAAACATCTACACATCTGTGCTGGTTTAAGGCTAATTGGAATATTTTAATAGAGAAAATTATATTACAGGCTGTGAAAAGGAAACAATGGTGATGTCTACTTCACTCATAGGCTTGCTAACACAAATAAAACTAAGAACATAAACATTAGATAAGATAGTCGGGCTTGTGGCACTCTCTGGGGTACAGCGTCTGGGGCTGTCCTGCAACTTCTGGCTTCTCCTCTCCGACAAATTAATTTCACTAATCACTTTTCTTCTAACTCCTCCTCTGGCCGATCCTCAAAACCTTGGGGTAAGGTATAGGGGTGGGGAGAAGGTGGAAGGGTGGTTGGGAGCCCCTCCTGGGGTCTCTGATTTCTGGGAGGGGTGTTGTGTTTCTGTATTACCTTTACCTTGTATATTTCTGTAAATATTCCTGTATATAGTGTATATATCTGCTTGTATATTGTGCTGAGCTGTAAATATAGCTTCATCTAAACTTTCAGCCAACTGAGTTTTAGCCTGGGTCATTTTACAAAGTGTGGGGGGGCGGGTAACTCCCAAACCTACATCAACATCTGCTCTACTCATATCTGTTGTGGTAGGCCTAAATAGGCCAAAATAGGCCTGAACATGTCCTGGCTTGCCCAGACATATTCCCCTGCTCCCTCTCCTCCTTTGCTGGTGGAAGCAACCACAGGAAAGGAAAACAAAAGCCCCGGCTTCACCTAATATGGTCAAGCTTGGCAAAGTGCCATTCTGATTGGCTAATCTACGTCCAAAGGCCCATCAGACCTTAGGGATGAGCAGGTAACACTACGGGCTGCTGCTGCCCTTGCTGCCACTGCCTCGTTGCATCCTGCCTGCCTTTCTGCAAGGCTTCTGCTGAATCGAGAGTCAAGAGGAAGCAGGTCAGAAACTGCGCCAGACTCTCAGCTTCTCGAGAAAAGAGCCTGGGAAAACTCCAAAGCCTCTAACGGCTTTGAGACCACCAACAGCAACCCTGCCACGTGCTTTGGGTACTGTCTGATACTATTTTTTGAGTAAATATTCAAAGCCTCTCAAGTCCCCTGATGGGCAAGAGGTATAATTGAAACTAAGAACGTCTTTCCAGTTTTAATGTTTGCATTTGCTAGTTATCTCTTAAAGTGTTCCAGTTTTCCCTGTCCCCTGTGTGTATAAGTATCCAAACCATGCGTTTCAAACCCTGTAAATAAGTTTTCTGGTAAGACTTAATGTTAATAAACAGTTTTCATGGCTATTAACAATCTTCACCTGGATATTAAAATTAATGTTGATTATTAATTTTGCATAATTTGTAACATTAAATCTTCCTAAGAGAGTCTAGATTTTTCATCATAGACTCATATAGTCCTTCAGGAGAAAAAAAAACCTGGTTACATGAACTTCAAAAGTCATCACTCTAATTTCCATATTGACCTGGCGAGATCATCTATACTGATTCCATACAATGGCACAGAAAAGGACACTGTCTAAAGTCTCCTGGAAACAAGTCCCTAATTTCCATTCACATACTAGTCTTTAAACAAATACCACACTATATCCCCACTAGAAATACAAGTTAACATCTACTTCCAATGAATATTCCACTCCTAAGACATGAAATTCTTATTTAGCGGAGGTATGCCCTACTAAACACACAAACAAATCAAAATGTCTTTCCAAAGATCCTACCAAGCCATGACAGGAATCAGACAAAAAAGCCTTAGGCAGGCACACAAATGCCAAGAATGAGTTAAAATACTTGTCAGATTTTACAATCCAATATTACAAGAATTCATAAAATATATTAAATGTTACCATGTAATTTGGCAGGATCATTTTATGTTAACTTCTGCTTTTTCCTCATGTAAGACTTTCTGACATTATTTTTCTAATTTTTTTTTTTTACTTTTATCAGAAATTAATATGGCTTATCAGAGCAGCTTTAGTGTGATGGTTCTGTGCTAAGATAATATCCCATGTATAATAATTTACATTAAATCTTTTTGCTAAATACATATTGTTCCCATCAGTGAACAAACAGCCTATCCAAACATCCAGATAATTTGTTTTAACAACATGTTACTGTTCTTGGGTAATGCAACAAAGCAGGCAATCACAGATGAGTGAGCAATATGCCAATAAAATGGAAAGAAATAAATTAGTATCATGGTAACACATGTGTCTTCACAATTAATAAATTCCACTCCATCAGTCTGTGATTTAATTATGCATTATGTATAGGTCTACCATGAATCATTCATGTATTCTGTTAACTAAATGGCTAGATACAAAGCTTATAAGAATATTTACATGAATATATAAGTGTTCATGAAGAGTAGGACACAAAATGATCCTAAATTAATTTCTCATTCCTAGGAGGTATTATTTTGGAGGATAAGAGTTTTGTTTGATTGGATCTTCATTAAAAGTTGTTGTGTTTGGTGTTACTTGAATGTTGGGGCAGAGGGGAGGGGTGCTTTTTCAAATTAAAAGGATAACACATTGGCCACAAGAAACACCTTTCCAGTACACTTCAGCTGTAATGAAGTGACTTTTTACTGCAACAGTCCACAGCTAAGGGTACTAAGCAATTACTTAACATACTCCTTTTCAGGAAAACCAGCTCTTCCAGCTCTGTTCATTGTCTTGTCTACCACCAGGCACCTAAATGAGGTTGCTCAAAGTAAGATCTGTCCCTGTGGTCTCCTCATTCTCCTCATCTTGCCAAGAACCATCTGCATCAAGACTTCCAGTCTTCTTTTGGACTGATAGTGCTACAGATTAAAATATAATGCTTCCTACAGAGAAGAAAGGCAGATATAACATGAGCAGTACACTATGCAGTATGTCAGAACTACATGACTTCTATCTATTCTTTTAAGAATAATATTCAGTCATTCTTTGCTCAGAGGAATTATTCACTCCCTTGCACTCAGGCCTAATGAAGAGGAGACTTATCCTTTCACAGTATCTGTTTTAAAGATCATTGATGCCAAGAGTATTTTAACTTTAGCTAGTTATAGATGAAACTCAGCTAGCAACGAACACCAAAACAAGGAGGCATGGCTATTTATTTACAACCTGCCACTGATACAAAAAGTACCTGAAGAGACAGCAAAATTCAACAGGATCAGGCATTATAAGAGGCAGGAAATCCTTGCAAAGGCAAAAGAGAAGCATCATTTATGACAGATTTTGATCTACTCTGTTAACATAAACCTTAGAAGACCTAAGACAGTCTTGCTCCTAGAACATATTCACACCTGTGAATATGGCATAGAGAGATTTATGAAATTTCAGTCATATGATAAAGAATTGGATATTCCTAGGTGCTTTTTGCAAGTTTATCCAGATTAATCCTCTCATTTCCAGTGCATTTTTCTGAATCTTACAAGAAAACACTGTGACTCCACCACTTCTTAGCTGAGATTGATAAGAAGCTTTAGAGCCATTTATATTAAACAGCACTAAAACACCCCAAGTGAACATTGCTCCCATTTTTAACCAGGAACTAAGGAGAGAATTTGGCTGCAGCTAAATCTGGATTTGTTGTATTCAGAAATACTACAAACTTTTACCAAATTCATCCTGATCTGAGTAGCAAATCATAGAACGGCAGGGGTTGGAAGGGACCTCTGGAGTCCAATCTCCCTGCTAAAACAATTTCACCTAGAGCAGGTTGCACAGAAACAGATCCAGGCAAGTTTTTCAGTCTCCAGAGAAGGAGATGCCAACAACCTCTCTGGGCACTCTGTTCCAATGTTCAGTCAGCCTCAAAGTAAAGAAGTTTCTCCTTAAGTTCAAGTGAAACTTCCTATGTTCTAGTTTGTGCCTGCTGCATTTTGTCTTATCACTGACCACCACCAAAAAGAGCCCAACCTCATCCTCATGATCTCCACTCTTTACATACTTTTATGTATTTATGAGATAACTTCTCATTCTTCTCTTTTCCACACTAAAGAGTCTCTCAGCCTGTCATCATAAGAGAGATGTTCCAGTCCCCTAGCCATCTTTGTAGCCCTCCGTTGGGCTTTCTCCAGTAGTTCCATGCGCTTCTTGAGCTGGGAAGCCCAGAACTGGACACAATACTCCAGGTATGGCCTCACCAGTGCAGAGCAGAAGAGGAAGAGAACCTCCCTCTAAGTAGAAATAAATAGTCTGCTTTGACTCTCCACTCATGCAATTTCATGAGAAATATCCTATTTTAAAATAACACATATGGTATACTGCATCTAGCATCAGTAATCTGCAGCATGTCCTAATACAGATCTCTGCCATCTTCAGGCTTCAGTACTGCTTGCAAGGTAAATACTTTCCCACAAATCTCCAGAGAGGTGGTAGCAGCAAACAGCTTCCCCTCCCATCACATAAGAAGCTTCTCTTTCCTGAAATTCCTGAAGCTCTCCAACTTCACATGTAGACCTTTTCTGCTGCATTCTGCTGCAGAGACACATGAAGTGAACATCCTTCACTCTTCCACTGCTGTCTTTCTCACTACGTGTGCTGCCAGCAGGAGCTTGGTGAACTTGCTGCAATTACAGCCAACAAGCAAAGGATGGCTCCTGAGCCTACAGGGGTGCTACAGAAGATAAAGCAGAAGACCACTCACCAGTTACTGTTCTTGTATTTTCTGTCCCAGAGCTAATTAAAATTGTGTGGGGATTCCTCTAGCTAAAAAGAGTTATTAGGTAATCATCTTTCATTGCCACCCACAACCTATCAGTAGCACATATTGCTGTGAACACTTCACAAAGCTTTCTGTGTAACATAGTAATGTGAACATATCAAGAGCATGCACACTCTCATCTAGAGTGTAGACTCTGGCTGATTGCTAGTTTAAAGACCGGGGGAGGAAAAAACTGCATGTCTTTTTTATTTTTTTTAATTTACAGAGCTGTTCTCAGATGATAGTAACAATGTCAACTGCATAACTGCTGCAAAGAGCCTAGAGGATCAGAAGCAATTTTATACTCCTAAGCAAGAAGCAATTACTTTGAGAGATAGAAAGAAGAATGTAGCTGTTATCAACAGGATACATATTTGGGGATTTGGGATTATCTAGTGCCTGGTTCTAGGAAACACTAAGGTTAAATCCAATTTCAGCTCTTCAGAGTTCAAAGAATGCAGGCATCATCTTTCTTTCAACAGCCTTGCCCTTGAAGGAACAAAGCCTGAGTTCACCACCAGAAGGCTCCTGCTGGTACTTCTGAAAACACACAAGCCATCACCTCCAATTCAGGACTGCAAGTCAAAAGAACTTTAGAATATCTGAAAGTGATTTAAAAAAAAAAAAAAAAAAAAAAAAAAAAAAAAAAAAAGCAACCTCAGTGCTTGTGAAGACACAATAACTAGAAAGGGAGAAGTGCTGTAGTAATAGCAATTGCAGGGCTCAGTTCATGCCAACAATGCTAGGAGTGCCAGAGTTAAGAATTTCTTTAGCTGACAAGGAAGTCCAAAGTTTAGGTAGTTACATAAAGTTTTGTTATTTTCAATTTACTTCTCTCTGCTTGTAGTGTGTATCTAGGATAAATAAATCCATGTGTTTTCAGCAAGCTATTTCTGCCATCACTCTTTGAAACAGATTACAGAAGCCTTTCCAAACTATAACAGTGGTCTCATCTACCTAGGCTTGCAGGAGGCAGAACATCCCTAGTAGAAATGTTGAGTACTCAAGCAGTATATCACAGGCTGCAGTTTTCACCCTGATTTTAACAGCTCTAAGGACTGACATGGAACTGGAAAAGGTAGTTTTCCCACAAAAGAAAGAGAGCATCCAGACCACCTAGGCATTCAAACCAGTAAGATCAGCTGCAATTGGGGAACACTCAACTCTTTTCAACCAGTTCCTGTTGTGCTGTTAAAGAGACAAAGAACTTGATAATATTTTTACAGGATGCAACAGAAAATCCTGTTTGGTTCTATAGACAATGGAAAATCCCGAGAGACTGGAAGAAACAGAATGAACTCCTTTTTGCAATGTCAACCAGCTTTCTTCATGCTCCCATAGCCATCATGGATGCTAACTTACCCTTCAGCTTGACATACTATATTGATTCTTGAATAAAGAGAGAGATGGAAGGGGAGCAGAGCTAAATGCAAGAACATTTTATGCCTATGCTGTCATTATTTTAATTTTCTTCTTTCTCTTCATCACCACTTCTGTTTAACAAATCATTTCAGGTTGTTTTAATAGTGTGGCAATTATCATTTATTATTACGCCTACCCACAGTTGAAAGCTACAGTCAGAGTTTAATGCTAGAGGGGATGTTGTACTTTGTGAAGTGTAAAAAATCTGTAATGCATGCTGGCATACAATACAAGTGTCAGAGGAGGGTATCAAAAATGAGATATCTGCATTCTTTTGGGAAATGGGGTTAGGTACAAATGGACAGACCAAATGATCTAGGTTTTCCAGTTCACCTGAACCCATGAAGCTTCATGTGTTTTTTGAACATCACCATCCTGCAGACCATATACGAGAGCATGTGATTTTCATGTCAACACCCTAAAATGGCAGATATTTAGCTTTAGTTATGATGAGTAAAAAATGAGACAAAAACTTTTCAGATGATGAAGTGTAATATCAGCAACCTTAGGTCCAGGCACAAGGAAAATGGCAACGCCTGGGTTACATGGAAGCTGAAAGCCTGGTGAAAGTGTCTAAGTGCAAACAAGGTAGACCTCTTAACATGTCCCTAAAAAATTTCTCTTTCATTACTGAGAAAGAATAAATGTAGTTTGTGCCCAGCAGCTACAGGAACTCAGGAATATCATCTTTAAATGAAGATGTAACAGACATATTCCACAGAAAATGATTTATGTTACTTACTCTGGGGAATAAAAGTTGCCTGCAGTAAGCTCATGCTCTGTACTAGATCATTGTGCAATTTCAGTCTTATCCAAAAATTTCAATAAAATGTTTTAATACATAGGCATTTCTAAACAGCTTTGGATAAATTTCTGTCTGTGCACTGGAGCAAAGGATTTTTTTTTTTTTTTCTAGAGCACTTGAAAGACTCAGTAGATAAATCCCAGGGAAAATGTCTGTAGTTGTACTAGTTCAAAAGCATGGGATCTACAGCTTCCTAGGATGCCTTGAAGCATAAGACCAATGTGTCTGAGCTTATTAAAGAAGTGAAAATAGAGAAGAGGCTTGACAGTTTTCTGGCTGGCCCTAGCCTATGCATATTATGCCAAGTCTGTTCTAGAAAATCACTTTAGTAAAAGGCTTCTTTATGTTTCTGAACTAGTTTGGTTTCATGAAATATTGAAGACCAGCTTTCAAAAGGGAACATGTCAGTATGAACATTCCTCTCCCATACAAAAACACCCCACAGTTAAGTGACATAACATTAATGTCACATTCTTACCCTATTTCTTTCCCATGACTGCCTGCTGCCTGGGCATTTGGATTAGTCACAGTCTGGATTTGGAGGTCCATTGTTTCCTGGACCCTTGTTTAACACAGAATAGAAGTGGACATAGAGTGGGACAAGTTTTCCAGCAAGAATAAATTGTTTCAGCTGATGAGAACCATAAAATTTGAGACACTCCATTTGTCCTGAAACATGTTGGTGGACCAAGCAACACACTAGCAGAAGAAATTTAACTTGCATGAATTCAAACTAATGTTTTGGTGAAACAATCTTAACTTTCCATGCATGCTGATGAGTTGTAAATAAGGAGGCCTCTCAGAGGCCTAAAAATCACAGTAAAGTTGCCTGCCCTCTTTCCAGTCCAAAAAAGTCACTAAAGTAGATAGCTTCACTCCTTCTTGGTTCTGTTCAGCAAAACTTAGAAGCTATCCACAAACAGATAAGAGACTTCTAAATCAAACTGTCATTTGAAATATTTAGCTCAGTCTTTCCTCTGGAAACATAGGGAAGAAACCAAGACAGCTGAAAGCAGACCTATGAAGAAGAGGCTATACAGGAACTAGGAACATTAATTTTGTCCCTTATAGACCAGTTTGTGCTCCCTGCCACCACACTGGGGCACATACACCAGCTCAAACACTACCCTTTACTCCCACTGCATTTCTCATGCAATGATTGAGAAACAGTCACCTCCTTTACAAAGGCTGTTGTCAAAAGCACTGTTTCTTTTCAGCAACACAGCCATTCTTGTCACTGCTAAAGGGTAAGGGGCAAATGATTCTCCTCTGGTGCTTGCTGAAGTAGCAGCCAACAATACATCCACTGAAAAACTGAGGAAAAAGCCCACACACAACTTGATATAGCTTACTATTTCCCAAACCACAGCATACACAGAAGGCTGGAAAGGGATAATGATGAAGTACTAAAGGTACACTGTACCATGAAGCAAGGGAGCAAAAAGATAATTTCAAGCAGCATGATGAAGCAAAGGATCATGTGGAGCACTGGTCAAGGAACAATCAAAAGGCATGTTTGCTACTCAGACACACTGTCCCCACAGCAGGATCTTACTTTCTGTCTCCCCACTTTCCATTTCTCTGTTCATGTTCTCTCCTCTTTGGTTAGAAACTCTGTTATTGTATGTTTACATAGCATCTCATACAAGAGAGCCTTATCACCCACAAACTTTGTCCAGCAGTTGCTGAAGGGATGTATCGAGCACCTCACTCACTCAACTATTTAACACTAATAGGAAGAAAGTTCTTTGTAAGTAGATGTTTTGAGTGACTCTCTGAAAAGCTCTTCTGTCTAAGCTAAGCAACTTGCAGCAGAAAAGATTCACTAATGAAGTTAACGACTGATAATGCAATGATGATTACACTGATGCATTCTGTTCAAGTAAAGCAAAATGCAGGACTAGAAGTAAATTTCAGAGACTTGAATAAATTGGGCATTACAGACTTTCAGTGTATTAAGAAATTAAAATCTATTTAAAATAATTCAGAATATGGCACACAGATGACTTGTCATTTTAAAAGGAGTTTCCACAAAACAGCATTCGTAGAAGCCACATTATCATACACAAAGTGGAAGCCAGCAACATCTTCTTGCAATTAGAGGTCACCAGCACCCACTACATCTGGAAGTGGCTGTCAGTTTTGTAATTAATCTCTCCCGATGGATCCATTAATTGCAGCGGATCACAGTGCTCAAGCAATGTAGGTCACAATGCTCTAACAATACCGATACGATGCAGTCAATGTTTCAAATGACCTCATGCCACAGACATTTCTTTTGCAGAAAAGACCTCCACAAAGTGAAGTCCTTGCACCTTTCTTCCTCTCTTTTCATTGCATTCCTCTATCATAAGGAAAGACCAAGCTGAGGGCAGATGTGGGAAAAAGTCATTTGCTATGCTGGTAAATGTTAGAGGCAAACGCTGTACTGTCAGTTGCAATTTGATCTTACAAACTGTTTCATTGGAAATTTTATGTATAGCAATAAGTTTTCCTGCTCTACTAAAAATAAATCTATCTATCCAATTACCAGCAAATTATCATCTCTTAGCTTCATTAGTGAACAGTGTTTTTTTCTTACCCTATAGGGAGAAAGGAAGCTAGAAAAATTCTATCCTTGCCTAACTTCAGTGCAATTACAGGACAGTTGTTTTCAATTCATAGCACTTAATGTGCCCTGGTCACCATAGTGGAAGAACACAAAAGTATGGAAACCTGTGATGGTAAAAAATGTTCTGCAAGGAGTAGCCTTACATGAATCATATATACATATATACTGTCTGGTTGCACTGATGTGGGTTCCTTATGACATCCTGCAGTCACATCATTTCTGCATCAGCCGTAGCTAGCCCAAAGCACAGCTGCCCTGCAATGCAAAGAGATCACCTGTCTCCCAACATACACCTGGACTACTCTCAACAGTTCAAAAGGTGGAAAGGCTAATCGCAGAAAGCTCGTAGCCTGAATTCCAAGTGCTACCTTCAAGGGCTTTATGAGCAGGTAACCTCTACCTGTTCCTTGGGGAAAGTAGCTATTATTAACTACAAATTCAGCAGAGAGATTGAAAAGAACTTTTGCACAAGTTTCCAATTTTGCATGCATATTAACAGCATTTTGTCATACACAAGAAGCCTTTCAGTTCCACAAAACACGGAGGCAGCAGCCTGCATGTTCTTGATTGCCACCTACTGGCATTCTACACATTAGAGCAAGTCTTACAAATAGGCACAAACAAACCAGATAGCTTCACAAAATCGTTGCTTAAGAGTCCAGGATAAATAATTTTCTAGATCCTAACTTCTCTCAAGTGCTGTGCAACAACAAAAACAAAGAAAAAAAAAACCAACAAAAAACCTAGCCTCACAAAGCCACTACTTGATGACAGATCTAAAAGATCATAAAATCAGAAACTTTGCTTTAGAAAGGATATAAAGGTGCTTCAGTGAATTGTTTTTGGTTTTGCATCTGGCGGGTTTTCTCCTACCAATGATTACCTCATTGACAAGAAGCCCATCTTCATGCTCTACCATGTTAGAAATTTGAAACTATCAGACTTTAACTGACTTAGATCTCACTTAATGGTGTGCAACTCAAAGAGGCAGATCAGAGTAACAGTGTAAGTCTGCTCTTGCATCAGGAATGCTCCTTGAGAAGGGTTTGTTCACAGAATTGGATCTTAAAGGAAAGCAGAATCTTCAACCCCACTCGCCAGACACAGAAATGGGCATGAGAAATGGGAAAAGTTTATCCCAGGCAGCCTGGCAAACTGTAGAAATGACCAGGATGGAATGTAGGTTGTCTCTAATCACTCAATCACAGGACATGTCCCAAACTAGAATTCAAAATGTCCTCCCAGCAGAATAATTTCACCAGTGATACAGCCAGCCTCTGCACTTCTGGAACTAACTGCCCTTGCATGCTTATTACTACAAGCAGCTTTAAGAAGTCAATAGCAGTTTTTCAGAGTCCAAACCTGACTGTTCATTTTCCTTCATGCTACAACTATTCAGACAACTGGTCCTTCCTCCCATTCTGCTGCAGCAGTTCATAATGCCACCAAGGCAGTGCGTAAAGCTCAATATATAAAGAACAAAGTAAGATTCTCCAGATTTTACAATCCATTAAAACCGCAATTTCTGAAGAGGTCTTTTAGGTAATGATGGAGGGACACATAAGAGTGTATTAAAACCCTACAGGGTACATAGTTTGCTACAAAACCATGGGAAAATAGGAAATACATTCAGATCAGAAGTTACTGAAAACAAAACAAGAAACTTTAGGTACATAAGGTGAAAACTGATAAATTTTCTTTCTTTTGATTAATCAAGATAGTGAAAATTTCACACACTAAAAAGAAATCAGCCTATATATCAAGGCATTCATCAAAAAACCTTCAACATGGCCTATGAACTAAAGCCTCAATTACTAGATTCCTCCTAACATTACCCTACTGTTCACCTTCAGTGCTCAAATTCAGGCACTGCTACTTATGTGCCTCAATACCAACTAAGGATTCAAATAACATCATATGATATTCATAGCTCCTCACCCTTGCAGAAGCCAGCAGGATTTGCAGGTCTGAAACCTAGATCCCACATTAATCATGTCACAACCAAGCATGGCCCTTTGTGGAAAGGAACACCATGCTTTATTTGTGTAACCATAAGCGTTCGGATCTCACAGTCACATTTTGAATTGATGGAGGGTTTAGTACATATCCCAGGATTTTTTCATGTCTATCATACTTTAAGTGTTGCTTTGCCTTTACAAAAAGCAAACAAAAGAAAAAAAATCAGTTATTTGCTAGTAACAATAGTAACAAGTAGTGATGCCTAGTAGATTTACTAGAAAGAAAAAGTCTTTTAAACTTGTTTATTTTTAAATGAGGCAAGTCCGTTAAGAATCAACACTTAAAAATATTTTTAATGCTTGGCAACTACAAATTCATTTCAGAAAATTCCCTGATATACAAGACAATAGTTTCCTGAACACTGCATAAACACCCAAGCCATACACCATTAGACACATTCCCTTACAAGATACCTCACTCAAACTCATAAGCCATCATTTTATTATACTAAAATGATAAAATGAAATAATTTGCCCTGTATTTTTCTACCAACTTCTGCTTTGTATCTAAAAGATTAATTTTTTGAAGTGGAACATGAAAAATTAATAAAAGTTCCGTGGCAGCACAGTACTCTAAGTTGTGATCAAACTACACAATGAATGACAGTAGCCTTCAACAGAACGGTGCTTAAGAGCAATAGGTTACAGTATAAAATTCTTGTAGCTACCCTCACTATCTGCTACTGATGACATTTGTCTTGCCTACCAGAGAAAAATGCAGATCAGCACCTTTATCAAGTCACCGGGTTGAAAGCAAATTTACCATAAACAGGATTAAGACATGAACATTACATTCAGATCCCGGCTTCCTAAAACTGAGGACAATTTTATCCAGGCTTTGCAATCAGGCTTTGCAATCTTTCTACTTTGAAAGAAATAAAAGAAGAAATCATTACTTATTTTTTCCACTGATATTATTTTCCTGACAACTTCTCTGTAATTTCACAAGACTCCCTGCATTATGTAAGTCTCCAAGCCATTCTTCCTTGTCTGGTTTTCCCCACCAAATCAGATAAATTGATGGATCAAACTTCAAAGTTCAAATTTATCTTTGGTACTTAATATTAGTCAACTTGCTTAAAAGGCTGAAGGCTGCAGCATATGCTTACACACAAGCTATATCAAAAAAAATAGCTATGGTTGATGTTGGGAGGGCAGCTTCCATTAAATGCTCTCCTAGTAAGACTGAAAACAGACTTCAGTGTCACACTCAACACTTCCTTAAATACAGTTAAATAACAATGCAGAGAGGTTAGCTTCAAATTTAGATTAAAATCAGGAGGTAGTCATGCAAGAAAAAATTTCAACTTTATATTCACTATTCTGGAGAGGGAAGCGTAAGAGCCTCCTATGAGACACAGAAGACAGTATTTACATACAACTGTCTTAACTACAACATTTTTTAAGTTTTGCTAATGGAAGAAACAGTGAATCCAGACACAGTCAAGGATTCAAAACTATGACTTGCTTTTAACTGATTAGCTTCCAAATAAAGGATTTGAGAGACAACAGAATGTAACCACCTTAGATATTCTGCAAGCAGTTGAATTACACTGCAGTGCACAATTAACATTAGATTCCCCACCTACCTTCTACTTCCTATTCAGACAGGAGGTCCCCACTTTACAGAGGCAGTCTTGGTAATAGTAAAAGACAAAGCCAAACAGAGCATAACAAATGGACTCCCAGATGACAGTGGGAAAACCAACAGTGAAGACACTAAAAGGCCTCAATTTCCTTCAGCTGCTAAGGGATATCTGTCACTTCAAATAGGAGGTGTGCAACTTTCACCAAGACAAATGTCATATACCCAGAGTTAGCAGTTGAAGATCAGATCATCTCATGACCACACTCAACTTTAGTGTAGTCATATCGGAGATAGGCGTGGCCCAACTTAATGCCTGACAGTTTCTGAATAAGGCTTCATGAAAACTAAGCATTGAGATACAGCTGCACTTGCACAAGCACTGGTTGTATTCCTCCACTACTGCTCTTGACTACTCATAGAAGCCTACTTTTCCACAAATACTTCTCTTTGTTTAGGCTACCACTCAGTTATTCTAGAAATGCAGATCCTATCTAAGCGTCTGATTGAAAAATCATAATGAATAGGCAGACAGCTGGAAATGTGTCATACACAACTGCATTTTACTGTGTATCCACACTATCCTTGATCTGACATCTGTCATTCTGTTACCTAACCACGGTATACAGTCAAACTTGGGCTGCTAGAGGTGCAAGGGATTTCACAAGGGGCTCAAGCTCCAGAAAGTTCTTCTAAGGTACCTGTATATACCTGACATAAACACTTACACACAGCCTGGCCTCCAGACAGCTCTAAAAGACCCCAGATGTGTTCATTAGCCAATTACAGGATGCTCTGTGAGCTGGGAACCTGCCAGCTTTCTTAAGTCTTTTTGATGTATTGTGTGTAAAGGCCCTCAGGAAAAGCCAAGAAAAGCTTCCCTGATGCAAAATCCTTAAATGTATTAAGGCAGGAGAAACAAAATTTTAGCAGTAATGTCGTGGTAGGCCTAAGCAGACCAAAATAGGCTTGTACATGTCCTGGCTTGCCCAGGCTTGTTTTTCTGCTCTCCTTCCTTCTGTTTTGGGGAGACCAACTGCAGGAAAGAGGACAAAGAATCTGGAGCCACAAAATCTGGGGTCTGTGGCCTTCCCAG
>WBNM01026486.1:0-31729 GCA_013399055.1 Ramphastos sulfuratus
ATTAGCCTCAAACCACCACAGACTGTAAGTCAATTTGTTAATTATTTTTTTATATATTTGTGAACAAACGTGTATGACTCAAGGGGTAAAAAAAAAACAAACAAAAAACCCAAAACAAACCAAAACAAAAACCCCAACATCAGCTCAACAATTGTCAAATAAAACTAACAATTTGAATTGTATTTGAAAACAAGAATTATACTTTTTTAAAAATGCCTCTGTTTATTCCCATCTCCCACAGCAAATTTGGCTTCATCATATTTCCTTTATGTGACTTTGTCTTTTGTTTTACTTTTCCTTTACAAATAATTTCTATTGTTATTGACAGGAGATAAGAGTGTGTAGTTGCACTTAAGGAACTTTTCTTAATTTACAACAGGCACAATGGTCATAGATGCTGAAGACTGTACTGTAATGTATCACCAAAAAAACCCCACAAACCATACTGTAAAATTCAGCTCTAGACTCAGGTTTAATACTATCTACACATAAAAGTCATTCTTCCCTAGCAGTAAAATTTAATGAACCACATTACAGCAAACAATTATTACATACAGTATTTGATAGCTCTTGGGTCTCTCTTAAAATACTTAATCTTGTTGGGCTAAGAAAAAAAAATCACAAATAAATGGACTTGTAAAATTCTCAGAATATGCTACCCTGGAGATTCATTTTAATACCTATACTTAAAGGCTATTTTTCAGAAAGGAAAATGATCTCTGAGGTATGCTAGTACAACATACTATTTATTCTGTACTTATTTGTATCTCATGAAAATACAAATTTTATATAGAATGGCATCTTTTTTCCGTGCTTTATCTTTGAATCAGAATCCCAAGTCATGATTGCAAAAACAGAAACTACATCAGAAGAATCACTGCAAAAAGCAAAAAATTGCTCAAAAGCTGCATGAAACAATAAGGTAATATGGAAATACATTGCACATTAAGAACATACAGAGTACAGCACATCTCTTCACTGGGCTGAACTACACATTCGCTAAGTCCTATTTTCAGAGTTAAATGATAGAGAAATTTGGTGCACTGATTTGACATGGTATTGAATGTCTCTACAAATTTTTTTCTCACCCCAATGAACAAGGCAACTTCAGAGAAGAGAAGCGGAAATGAAATGAAACTGTGCTGTAGAAGACATAAAAGTCGCATCTCATTCTTGCGTAACAAAAAGAAACAGCATCTTATTCAGTAATAAAACCAATGGGAATATACTTAAGATCAGGAAGGTATAAAAGCATGGTTGTACTCACAGTCTGGCTCAGTACCTTCCCTTTCAATGCACAGAGGAATAAGGAAAAGGATTAGGCAGAATACATTAAAGCTGACAAAATAAGTCTACACAGACTGTTTGCGGTAGCTGGGTCAAGCAAACTCCCAGTATTAATACAAACTGGGGAATGAATGGCTTAAGAGCAGCCCTGTGGAGGAGAACTTGAGGGTGCTGATGAAAAAAAGAATGTTAGATAGGAGCTTGCAGTGTATGTATGCAGTCCACAAAGCAAACTGCATACTAGGCTGCAACAAAAGAAAGGTCAAGAGAAGCAATTCTCCTGCTCTGCTGAAAGAGTTGGAGCAGTTCAGCCTGAAAAAAAATGAAGGTTACAGAAAGATCCTAATGTGGCCTTTGAACACTTAAAGAGGGGTCATTAAAAAAAAAAAAAAAGACAGATAGAATGAGATTTTTTACAAGGGGCTGTAGGAATGGGACAAGGGATAACTGTTATAAGTTAAAACAGGGTAGTGTCCTATGACAACTTACGCAGCAATTACTCTACTCTGTATTAACACCGAAGTCTACTGTAAGAAAAGCATCTCTGTATAACCCAAAATAAACTCCACTATCAACTTTATGCATGTGCTGTGTAGACACAATGGCAAAGGATCGGCAGTCTACTGGTGAGACTAAACACATGGTATCACACTGGATCAAGTCACTAAATCTGATAACTCAAGTAATTAGAGGTGATTCCATTTAACAGGGGGAATTGTGACAAGGGACCTTCGCAAGCTGCCTCATTTGTTTAGAGGTTTTTTTCCAAACACAACTTGTTCCTTTCAAGGCAAGGAATTTTACTGTGTATCAAGTGAACAGAAAGTTCTGCAAGCCTAAGTTACAGGTGATGGGTCTTTTAGGAGGGCACCTCTTAATTTCTTGGTATAAAGACCTCATAGAGACAGAGAAAATGGCAGGTGTGAACACTTTCAGTTCATTTTTGCTATGGTTTAGTCTAACCAGTTCAATCATGTACTACAAGTTAGAATCACAGAACAGTTTGGACTAGAAGGACCTTAAAGATCATATAGTTCCAACCCACTTTCATATCTGTGCACCAGTAAGAAAATTTAGTATCTATCACCTTTGAGTTGTCAGCTACCTCTTCCTACAGAGTACCAGAAAGATGCTGGGCTTGCCATATTATCAGGTATTCCAAAAATGAAGATCAAAAGCAAAATCACATATGCAGTCAACATAGGTAGTCTGCATTAATCACCATCTCATCATAGCTATCTATATATGTGCACTGGTGTGCCTTTACTCTACAGTCCAGGGTCCAAACTAGCCAATAGTTCTGTTTTTCCACCCAACAAACTTTCAGAAAAGTAAATCCACTTTCCTTTCTGTATTTGGAGCAGAATTTATGAGATCATCTTTTTAGTCCCTTGCAGTTCCAGATTTTATATACTACTGAGGCAAAAAGAAACATTAAAAGTGTAAAGCACCATAGGGAAATCTTTTAAGTCCACAAAGCTGTGACTTCATCAATGAACTTCAGAAGAGCTAAGCAAGGAAACATTTTATTAGAGTAAGAAAGAGTATCAGGAAATGCTTATTAGTGCACCGAAAATGCTGAAACATTTGAGCACAAAACTCAATTCTAATTATTTGTTTCCACACTCTGTAGGGTAGTTTGTGATATAATAGCAAAGACTAGGAGAGGAAGTAATACAGGAGCTACCCAAAAGAGGCAGTATGGCTTGTATTAGTATACATCAATTTCTAATATGTCAAATATTAATCAAAACTGTGATAACTCCCGATAGTATATTTCTAAACCATATTTTCTGCAACAGCTTTTTAGATCTCCATCTTTTCTTAATCTTATCAATAAATACATACAGGTATTCTGCATAACCTAACTCTTCCCTTGAGAATGAAACTGCTTAGAACTAAAAGTGTAAGAATAAAATTCAGAAAATGAAAAAAAAAACCCCTTGAATCCGTTTTATTATTTTTGGGTTGTGGGGTTTTTTTTTAATAAATATTTTAACATTAAACAGTTATATACAGTATTCTGTAAAGTTTGATTTGAAATCCCTTAATTGTTCCTTTTTAATTTTAGACTGAGTAAAAATATTTACCCACATTCACAGCTCTTCTTGCAAATCAAACTGTGCAATCAAGAACCATCCTTATGACTCATGGTCATCGTAATGCATACCCTGAAACGTTTAATCATGGTCTCAGAATAGGACTATTAGTGAATCGTTAGTATACTTTTACCACTCTGTAGTCTTACAGAAGAAATCTATGAAGGAAAATGTAGTTATTAAATATAACCTTGGATTTCTACTGTCATTCAATACCTTTTTGTTTTAATGGGTACCGTTCAAAATACCAACATGCTTTCTTTATGCTCAGCTACATCCAATGACCGACACAAATTTTAGTTCTCCAACCTTTTTCATTCTCAATTTCTCCTTTAAACTTGACTGTCAGTGACTGATTTACATCCTCTCTCTTCAATGCACACAAACATTTCTGCTTGTTCATCTAAGCTGGTTGGTGTTTAGCTCACTGTCTAACAACTAAAGACGGTGAAAGCAGAAATACCTTCTTTCAGACTATAAATGTTGAGAACAGATTTTTCTCTTTATCTTTCCTTGATTCCCATTCCCATTGCTCTGGTTTTTTTTATTCTTTGATATTTTATTATCTTTCCCAAACTTACTTTGAATTCTACTTCCTTATTCCCCATGCTACAAAACCAGTCCATGGGCAGCTAAATGTAGATGAAATGTAGATTAACTTATGCCAATATAGCCACACTAATAACCTCTTATTCTCTGCTTACATCTCCAGGAGCATACTGAACCTGCACACTTTACACCTCAATACAATTATAATTCCAGACTACTTATTTTCAAACAGAAACTTCACTTTACTGTTGCACCTTTAAATATTTCTACCTCCTCTATCCCAGGAATGAGAATTAACCCTGCTACACTGAGCTGTAGCTAATTGTCAGCTTTTCAGTCACCTAAGTCACCAGTTTCCCATATACCAGCACCATCAGCTCACCTTTCAGTTCTAGTTTCTCTAACACTTTTGCTGAATAGCACAATTACATACAATTACCATTTTATTTTTTACACTATTTTTATCTTTTCTGCAATGTTTATCTGCAAAGTGTTTTTAAATGTTATACAATATTGTAATTGTTCCACGTCCCAACCTAAAATTCCTTACAACAGGCACGAACATAACTATGAACAAAGATGTAACACTAATAGAATGGTGTAATTCAGTACTTATAGTTAGAAATTGCCATGGAGAACTTACCTGAACTTTTGCTCTTGCTTTACTTGCATGGCTTGATATACTTGCTCTGGCTGCATTAAGTAATTTGTAGATTCCAGCAAAATGATCCTGGAATATGGTAAGTATATATAGTTATCACATTTTTAACTTGCAAAACAAATATGAAACTCAGTTTATTCTAATTTTTAAATGAAATTTTGGTAAAGAAGCTGATTAATTTCAGTTGGAGATACTTTGAACCTCATAAAAATTTTAAAGCACATTAAAAAATATATATCACAGAATCAGAGAACATTAGAGGTTGGAAGGGATCTCCAAAGGTAATTGAGTCCAACCCCCCGCAATAAAAGTAGAATTCCCCAGGGTAGTCCACACAGAAATGCATCTAGGTGGGTTTGGAAAGTCTCCAGAGAAGCAGACTCCACAACCTCTCTGGGCAATCTGTTCCAGTGCTCTGTCACCCTCACTGTAAAGAAGTTTCTCCTCGTGTTGAGGTGAAACCTTCTGTGTTCCAGTTTGTAGCCATTGCTCCTTGGCTTATTGCTGTGCACCACTGAAAACAGATTGGCCCCATCCACTTGACACCCACCCCTCAGATATTTGTACACATTGATCAGATCTCTCAGCCTTCTCTTCTCCAGACTTAACAGCCTCAGGGCTTTCAGTTTCTCTTCATAGGGAAGATGCTGAAGTCCCCCAGTCATCCTCATGGCTCTCTACTGGACTCTCTCTAGCAGGTCCCTGTCTCTCTCAAACTGGGGGCAAAACTGGACATGATATTCCAGGTGTTGTCTCAGAAGGGGAGAGTAGAGGGGGAGAAGAACCTCCNTTCTCCCCGTGTGCATCCTTTCCTCTCCATCTCCCTCCTGTCCATCTCCATCCTTTTCCTCTCCATCTCCATCCTTTTCCTCTCCATCCCCCTCCTGTCCATCTCCATCCTTTTCCTATTCATCTTCCTCCTGTCTATCTCCACCCTTTTCCTCTCCATCTCCCTCCTCTCACACCACCTCCCCTTTCACACCATATCTGCCCCTTTCCCACACAACCTGCCCAATTTTTTCCTTTTTTTCCCCCAAACCCAGAGCACCTGGGTTCTGTTGGAGTCTCCTCCCACCCCAGGTGTGACCACTTTGCCCTCCCTGCCCACTCCCCTTTATAATGCCCCAGGAAAGGCAGAAGCCCCAAGCTGTGCCCAACTGGGCAGAGGGATCCTCCTCCTGTTGTGGCTGGTGAGTACCCATGGTGCACACTGGGTGAATGGGAGTGGGATCTAAAGGCCGGGGGGCCTGGTGGCCCCCTGGTTATGCAGGATAGGTATTTGATGCTCACTCTAACATCACCCACGGGTGCTGGCTGGGCCTCCTTACTTAGACTGAGCTCCTCTATGTGGTATCTTGGCTAGGTGAGCGTCTTGTCTCAGGCTCTGGGGTGGGTGCAAGAAAGGTGGTGATAGAGAAAAAGCTGTTTAGGCAGAGCGAAGGGTGGAGGCTGTGGAGCAAGGGCTGCTTGGGGAAGACGAACACTGGTCCTCAATGTTTCCAGGGATGGGGCTTCAAACATATGCCTGGGCTACCTGTTCCACTATTCCACCACTCTCACTGTGAAGGACTTCCTCCTGGTGTCCAACCTAACTCTGCCCTGATTCAGTTTCAAACCATTGCCCCATATCCTATAGCTACAAACACTTCCAAGCAGTCACTCCACCACCTTCCTGTCGGTCCCCTTCAGATATCAAAATGCAGCTCTAAAGTCTCCCTGAAGCCTTCTCTTCTCCAGACTAAACTGCCCCAACTCTCTCAGCCTGTATTAGTAGGAGAGGTGCTTCAACTCTCTGATCTTTGTGGTCCTCCCCTGGACTGACTCCAGCAGGTCCTTGTCGCTCTTGGGGAAGAAACAATTCTATGATTTTATGGTTCCAGTGTGAGTTTTTGAAGTGTCATTAAAGTCAGTGGAGGTATTTGCTGCGTAAGCATAGAGCTAAGTCTTAGTTATGGAGTTAGATCAGGATGTGAGAAAGCAGCATTTATGAATTCCTTTAACATGGGATTTCTGAGAGCATTCAGGAGTTCAGGGTGACACAGAGCAGTGGGAAAAGAACATGGAAAGCTCCAGAATCTGTGAAGTCAGGTCTGGTCACTTCAGTATTTCAACAGTCTTCTCCAAAGCTTGCAAGGAAGTCACAAAAGACTGCTACTATGCAGACAATGCAGAAATGAGTTTTCTGTGAATTAGTGTGGCCACTTTTTGCTGGTGCTTGCATTCTGGAGTAAGTCTGTCATAGGAAAGATGCTTGAGACCCCTGATCATCCTCACAGCTCTTCATTGGACTTTATATGCAATCTTATTTAATAATTATATCTTCTCAATTCTTAAAAGGTTTTGGATGATTTTTAGCTTATGTAGTTTTTAAAGCTCACGTAAGCTTGCAAAATCTTGAGGCACTTAAATTTCCCAATTGTCACTGAATAAACTACTACCTTATCAACATCATATGTTGATTTGTAATTCTATGGATGGTCCACAGTCATACCATGATATGTACAACTTAAAAGCAGAAGAATCATGCCAAATTCAATATTAAGATTTTTTCTTTAATTGGAAATAATTTTCTGAAGTGTAACTTACACTATGATCTGTACTAACTTAAATGATTGAATAACAAATTCATTTACAGAATTGGAATATATTTGGTTGGAAGAAACCTCAAAGATCATCCACTCCAACCCTCAACCCAGTATTGAAGGGTCAACACTGAACCATGTCCCTAAGTGCCAGCTCCACAAGCTTCTTGAACATTCCCAGGTATGGTGACTCCACCACTGCCCAGGGCAGACCATTCCAATGTCTCAGTGAAGAAATACTTCCTAACATCCAGCCTGAACCTCCCTTGGTGCAGCTTGAAACCATTTCCTCTAGTTCTATGGCTTGCCACCAAGGATGAGAGGCTGCCCTTTCCTCTCTCCAACCTTTCCTCACGTAGTTGTAGAGAGAGATGAGGTCTCCCCTTCTCTAGACTGAACAACCCCAGTTCCCTCAGACACCCTTCACATGGCACATGTGCTCCAGGCCCTTCCTGAGCATGGAACACATTCAAATTAAAGATCAGTTAACTTTTATTTTGCTTTTGCAAATAATGGATCTATTGAGTGTGCTGTGGTATTCCTGCCAGACCACAAGCAATGTCTTAAAGTTTTCCATAAATGTTTCTGATCACCTTTCCTTTTATGTTTGTTAGGTGGTGGACACACTATTTCCATTCCAGGTATTGGATAATCTATTGATCTACTGCTAGTCATTAGTCAAAGATTAATTTTACTGTCACTGTGAGATTTCAATTACATGCACACAATTCATTCATTTATCAGCTGCACTTCTGCATGTCCTCTGCTCTTTCAGATGACAGTAAAAACAGAACAATAATTACAGAGTGCATAGTGAAAATACAGATCACAATTAGCTGATTCTCACCTCAAGGGCTGAATCTAATATTTAAAAAATAAGGACTATTACTTCTTGTTGTATCTTATAAAAATACTTTTCTGTTTTCAGGAAAGAAACAGCTACAGTACCTCACAAAGTATTGTAATGGGTAGGTTTAAAAGTGGTAAACTATTTTTTCTTCATGAAGTACAAATATACAGTAAATTTTTAAAATATATCTTTACATGAGTTTTAAAAGCTAGTAACTGTAAAAAAAAAAAGAATGCAATATTTAATTGATAGAATAGCTAATATATAACAAATAGATGACAGGAAAGGATTAGTTGAGGGTGCAGGATTTACAGTGTTTGGAAACACCTGACATTTGCTAAATATTTGGCATGAGTGCAAAGAGGCACTCAATATATTAATTTGTCCTTTCCTTAAATTGTACCACACTATACACCTAGTTTTATGATTTTTTTTTTCAGCCCAATTTTCTGTAAAAGATTTAGTTTTTTGGAATCAAATGCATTTCCTAGTATTTGAGACCAAGCAATGCATCCAGTGATGGTTCAAAACATTGGAAACACCATACAAAGAATCTTTTATTTTAGATCCTGTTAGAGGTGATTATAACAAACCCATTCGGGGAGGAAAGGAGAAGTTTAATTTGCAGCCTGTGCAACACGATTAACAGATCAGTTAAACAAGCCAAAGTTTTTTATGGAAAATGTTTCTTAAGTAACATGGCATGGATCTTATAAAGCTTAAGCTCTGTAAGACTCAAGACAAAATAAGGAGTCAGATCACATAAACAGATTTTAAAGGGGCACAGTACTTTCTTTTGTATTAACAGAGCAACACTTATGACTCTGTAGTTGTTAAGTCTATGATGCATGCAGATGAAACTGATAAACTGATAGTAATGTGGCCCCCAAGGCAAAAGCATGAGTGTTTTTTATTTTGTGTGCCTGAAAATTTCAACATCAGGATAAAGCAGACTAGGGGGGAAATGACCATTTATTAATTAACACATTTTGTTTCTCTTTGGAATTGGGCTGGACTTAAGCCAAACACAAAAGTACAAGCAAGGTTCATGAACTTCATTTGATTAAAGCTTTATGGCTAATGCTGAGATGGATTTCAATTAAGGCTTATTTATGTTATTTATTTGTTATGATAGTTTCCAATTCATAGTGCCTGCAGCAATTTTGTTAATGTAAATCTCTATAATTCAGCCTCAAGATTTTACATTTTTAAGAAAAAACATATGGAAGAGACTTGACAAAACAGCATGATCATTAAAGATTTGTCTTTACAATATTGTTTACCTGAATATGCCGCCCGTTGTGAAGGGATTAGTAACATTCAGGATAAGTTTTTTCAGCTCATAACATGGGGATTTGCATTTTAATGTATCCTAAAAGGTAACAAAATTTACATCAACACAAAAAAAGTTTGCAAGACTGTATTCATGTATACATGAATACATTACAAAGACTAGAACCACGTGTTTGACCACTGATGATTACTAAATTAATATAACTTAAACTCTAGGCTTCATTGACAGCAAAGACCAGCTAAAGACTCTATTTAAACATCCAGTAACATTGTGAATGTTCTCCCAAATGACAGCACAAGGCCAAGCATGAATCTAGCTACTTTTTCCTTTTTATCATTCCATGTGGTCTCTTTCTCTTGCTTCAGCTTTCATTTCTAACATTAGTACCTATTGCTATAGTGGAAAGAGAATCATGCAAAAGATAAATAGAGCCATATAAATGCTCTTAAGCTCAGAAGAGGACATATCCAGATCTGCCCAATGAATGTTTCATAACACATGTTTACCTCTGCCCTATTTCTTGGCTATATCTTACATCGAACTGTCTAAAGTTTAAAAGCACAAATAAGCCTAGCAACATCTAGCAAAAACTTACTGGCTATCTACATGAGGCACCTGAAATCACCAGGCTGAAGCATAACATCACCTCTACAATGAAATTTACAAAAGCATTCATATGGTGAAAGGGCTTCAGATTTATTTTCAGAGCAGTCAGTGCAAAGATTTTTAGATCCTGAATTACTGCAATTTATACCCTTCAGGGTCTAAGGTACTCCTCTAAGAATTTTTTCCCTGCATGCACATAGACTAATATTGGATATTTGAAAATTCCTCTGTCGGAAGAGAATGCCGATGCTAATTCTCATTTGTATTCTTACCTAAGTTCACTTTGGTTTGATACAGCATAGAGATAACATCATTGTGACAGCATTAAGCACACACACAAACTTACAGCAGGCTCAATGTGCTTGATTTCAGATTTCAGAAAGAATGTCAGTGTGACACCATGAATTCCACCCACACGCTTTGAGATCAGTAGCAACACCGCTTCAGCAGGCCGCAGAAAACGACTGGTGAATTCCACATTTATAGTTGTTTGCTTCCTAGGAAAAATAGTCGTAATAGCAGTAGTTTAAATGGGCACCAAATAGTCACTCAGAAATCACTCACAAATGTCACTTCAGAAGCACACTTTAAAGTCTATGGAAGGGAAGGGGATTGGAAAAGAAATTCAATCTGCTTAAGAGCACCTTAAAACACTCTAATAGAAGAACTATATAGATGGAAAAAGAACAATATGGAGTCCTTATTCCTTTTTACGACCTCAGCATGTAGCTTTTTCTTCCCACACACTGGCATAGGAAAGCCTCTTGCCTTACAATATTACCCTAAGTTAACAACTTCTTTGAACAGGTTTTTGTGAGTTGAGCAATCAGATATCTTGTTATGTGTTTGTTGTGGTAGACCTGAATAGGTCAAAATAGGCTTGAACATGTCCTGGATTGCCAAGACATGTTTTTCTGCTCTCCTTCCTTCTGTTTAGGGGAGAAGCAGCTGCGGGAAAGAGGACAAAGAACCTGGAGCCACTGAGTCTAAGGGCCCTGGCTTGCCCAGACCTGTTTTGCTCCTATTTACACCATGTGGTAAGCAAGGCACATACACTTGGCTTGTGCCAGGGCCATGTTTTCCCAAATTTGGGTAAAGTAAGCTTATGGCTTCACCTAATATGGTTAAGCTCAGCTAACTGCCATTCTGATTGGCTAACCTGGGTCCAAAGGCCTATTAGGTCTTGGGCTGTATTGGTCAAAGAGATGAACAGGTAGAGACAACGTGTTTGCTTGCTGCATGATGCTGCCACCATTGTTCCTCCCTTAACATGCTCTCTGCTTCTGGCAGTGTTACTGCCTTATTGGATCCTGCCATGCCATGTTGAGCTATAAATTAGCTCTGCTGAATAACAAGCCCAGTGCTTTGGGCTAGTTTGCCTGGAGACTGCTTCAAGTTTACCAGGAGCAGGCATAACTGCCTCTACACAATTGGCCTGCTTAGCCACTGTGACATCCATGCCAAGACTACACTTTGCAAGACGTCCTGCCTACACCTGCCAAGACAAGGAGCCCTGGAACGGACACACAGATCACCCAGAGAAACCAGGATCATGTCAGAGATTGTCTGCCTCCTTTCCCCAGCAGCCTGTAAAGCCTGGGAAGAATCAGAAGCCTCAGCAGCTAACAAGACATTGACAGAATTCCCTGAAAGTGTTTGGGGTACTGTCTGAAGCTGTAATTAGCCCCATGATTCGAGAGTTAATATTTGTGAGCAAATACTTAAAGTCTCTTCAGCAAAGCCTTCAGCAAAACTCTGTAACTGAATCTAATTGAATCCTAGCCTTCTGCCTCAAAGCAGAAAGGAGCTCTTGAGTCCATCTAGTGGACAAGCAGTATAATGAACCATGGGAGCCTTCTTTTCCAGTTCAATTAATGTTTTTTTATTGTTAGTTATTAGTTCAAGTTATTCCTTTGTATAATGTTTCCATGACCATTGCAAAAGAACATGATTGTTATTAAAATTAGTGGTTGGGGGGGGGGGGGCAAGACTCCTGAATATTGAAAATTAATAAACAATATTTTTTTTAAAAGCCATCTCGCATTTAATTAATTATCCCTCCATTACAGTATTGTGAGGTAGATCTAGATGTTCTTAATCAAATTCTCATGAAAGAGAAAGGTGTGAGTAAAAAGAACCCCCTCAAATAATTAGTAAAGTTGAGAAATTAAGAGGTGGGGGGAAAAAAGTTCTTTTCTACAAGCAACAGCTCAAGTCTCTGATGGGAAACTAGAGAAGGGAGGGTCACATGGAATGAGGCTTTTGACTAGGTAAGAGTTAAACTTAGACTTGATTGGCATTAGTACTGTACGTACTCTAACAAAAAGTTTAGTGGCTGAAGCTTGCACTTTAAAGCTCTCAAAATCAGTTTCCAATCTTGAGAATGATGTCTTATGGTTGCATGAAGGTCAGAAAAATTATATTGTGTAGGTTTGTTCTAAAAGCAGAAGGAGAATCTAAATATACTCTGCCTTTCTACACACATAACTAGGGCAGAGAAAGCTTTCTCCAAACAGATAAAGACCTATATTTTTGTAGTTGAAAGCAGAATATCTCCAAATGCATACCAAAACCTCAGCTGACTGGTCTACACTTTCATTGTAATAGTATTCTATGTAGTTGAAAACATTTTAAAATTTACACATAGTAAAAAATTAACATATCTTAATTTACTGAAGACGATGTCAATTTAAAAAACACTTTAAATAAATTCTTAAAATATAGGAAAATGCTATATTTATCCATGTCAGATTTGTTACTTGTCTTTCTGGAAGAGACAGCAGAAAGTAAGGTAAAGGAGAAGTTTCTCCCTAATTCAAATCAGCCTCCTTCATTAAAAAAAAAATAGGAACTGTGGAACCTGACAGAAAATAGAGGACAGAATGGTGTGATTTATTGGTTTTCCAATAACTGAGAAAGCAGAAGCTATCAACTAACAGTGGTAGGTGAAATATGTCTATTATGTCCTGTAGGTGTACAGCACTACTAAATAATTGGTGAAGGATCTGTAAGAGTAATCAGCATACTATGTCTTTGATGGAATCATGTTAATTTCGATTTGGGTCTACAACTTCTAGATTTGGTTTTTAGATTTGATTTTTAGATTTTTTAGATTTGGGTCAACAACTTTTTCAAGTGAACACAATAAACCCACGTGTTCATGTAAGTTGAGCAATCACAGTGAAGGTAGAAATTCTATACACCTGTTTTAGTAGGAAGTAGTGGCATGATCTGTCCATGGAGGACAGCTGCTGTAAAGGAAAATTTCTGGGAGGTCCTTTACCTCATTCTTACGATGGACCAGGGAAAACAAAATTTAAAAAAAATATGGTACACTTATTTAAAACTCTCTTGGGACCTGAGAACTGACTGATGATGAATAGAACACAAACACCTTAAAAACATTTGGGGAAGACCAGAAGAAAAATAAACCTTTAAGCCTCAAATTTATACCACACAATATAGTGGAAACAGCTATAAAGAATAAAAGAATGGAGTAAGTATAGGTGATATCTGTTGTAAGCAAGATTTAGACAAATGAGATCTAACTGGCAGGAGTCAACACCTGCAAAACATGGTCCTGCCTTATAAATGTGTAGGAGTTCATTAAGGGAGCTTGGCATGATCAAGGATGATTTAATTATGTTCCTAATGAAGGCCCTTTCTATAGATTTACAAAGAACCTAGCAGGCAGCATCATCCTGGAGAAACTGGCTGCTTGTGGCTTGGATAGGTGGATGCTTCACTGGCTTAAGAACTGGCTGGATGACCAGAGTGGTGGTGAACAGAGTTAAATCCAGTTGGCAGTCACTAGGGCTCAGTATTTGGGCTAGTTCTCTTTAATATCTTTATCTGGATGAGGGAATTGAGTGCACCCTGAGTAAGTTTGCAGATGACACTAAATAGGGTGGGAGTGTTGATCTGCTTGAGGGTAGCAGAGCTCTGCAAAGGAGATCTGGACAGGCTGGATTGATGGGTCGGGGTTGGTTGTATGAGGTTTCGCAAAACTAAATGTTGGGTCCTACACTTGAGTTGTACCAACACCACACAAAGGCTTGGGGCAGAGCTTTGCCTGGCAGAAAAGGACTTGGGGGTGCAGGTCTTTCCCAACTGAAACAATTCTATGGTTTGATAAAAGAAGGAAACACAATTTAGGAACTAACACTTACTATACAGGAAGGTCATTAAGGAAGTCCTCAAGGGTCTGTGAGAACTGGAAAGTAAGGAAGTTTACTGACATACTAAGATGATCCAGGTTGCAAGGCGAAGAGGTTGACAGTGAAAAGATTGTAGGACCACAAAGTGACAGACACACACCCAAATGACAAGATATTCTGTATTCACATAAGATCATGGCCCCAAAGCCATTATAAATCACCATTGATAACTTCAGATTTGTGACATATAGCTTCATGAAAACATCCACTAAAGCAAACGAAGTGTTAGGTGCAATTAGAACAAGAACAGACAACAATGTAGTTCACCATTAGCTCACCAAATTCCATCCAAAGCCCTCAAATCTACTGTTTCCACCTCTTTAATCTTAAAAAGGTACAGCAACATTGAAAATAACTCACCAAATTGCAGAAACAATGACTAAAAGTACTAGAATTACCTAGCATGATCTCTAGGCTCAACGGCTATGATAAAGGAGTGCTATGTTGTCCAGAGTTCTTCCCAACACCATAAGTCTCAGGATGCAAGTTTGGGAGATCAGTGATGAAATTCTGGAACACCTGAAAGCCTGGCTCTTACAGCTTTCGTATTCCTGCTGCAGAGACCCCAGATATTGTCACTTTTGACAGTGAAGGGTTGCTAAGGCCCCCAGAGCCTGAAGCTCCTAAGTCACCCTGCCATTCAAAGCATCCTGGAAAATGTATCCTGGGACCGCTGACTCCCAGAGAAGTATACTGCCTGAGACATCCTCTCCTAAAGCCACTTTAAAGATCAACTTTTAAGAAATACACTCTGCTCTTGTCACAAATAGGAATGACAGGGGAGTGGAGAGTATTCTGTCTGATCTTTGCCCCTTGGCTTATGCAACAGCAGAGAAATTTGATTTGAATTCCAAACAGTTGCCTTCTGTGGCAAACCCAGCATCAGAGAAAACATGAAGTTACTAAGTTTGTTTTTTCTATTCATCTGTGCTGTGAGCTATGTAAAGTGGCCAAAAAATCAGCTCATGGAATTGTTCTATAACCTTGTTCATTCTCATATTACTATTACTAGCTCTGTCCACACACACTTCAGCTGATACACTATACGGGTCAAAGACTTAATTTATCAGTACCCTCTTTCAAAAAAGCAAGCAACCAAATTATCTTTTATTTGTTATACTGCAGTGGAGGAAACAAATAATAAAAAGATATTTGGAGGAATCAAATTTTCAGAATTTAATGCCCACAGAAATCACAAGATAACACAATCCGATGTAGTTATAAACTGAAGGCCATTAGGTGCAACCAAATCATCCTTCAGTTACTTCTGATAGCTACCATCTGGCAAAAGCATTTTTCTGAGGAAGCACTCTATATCATTTGAGGCAGAAAGGTTGATTAAATAACTTTCTGAGGTCACTTGCATTAGTTTCAATGGTCTCTGATTTGAAAAACCTCTGGAGTTAAAGAACTTGTCATTCAGATTTTCTTCCCCTTAACTGCTAATCACTGTTACTACTTCCAGGTTGAATTTTTACAACTTCACCCACAAGCTATTGTTCTTATAAAAAGATCTTGTTTATATTGTTTGCAGTTAAACAGGTCCCTTTCCCTGAAAGGTCTTTTTAAATATCGATCAAGTAACTTTCATAATTTCTCTTGTTAAGATTCTCAGACTGAGTATATAACTATACATATGACTTATAGCCATGTCTCCACCACATAAGAGGGCTTAGAGACCTTTATCACTGTTGTGAACTCAAAGTCTATATGGCACAGTCCAGTCCCCTGGAGAGTGGGAGTCTCAGATCAAAGATAAACTACACTACATGCAAAATGTTATGATGCATCCCAGAATCCGGAGCAGAATGACAGTACAATCTTTGAAAGATCTCCCTGGTGTTCAGCTTATTAGTTTCATCTTGGCCAATTAATATATAAATATTAATTCCTGACAGATAATCAGATAATCAGTGTAGGTGGCATTGTAAGAAAAGACACAGACGCTTCCAGTTGGCTCCATAATGGACTCACCACAGGACACTAGAGCCCATCAGCCAAACTGATGGCACCTCTGTGTAAGCATATTTGAGAGAAAAATACCAGAAAGGCAGAGGAACAAGGAAAAAGAATAAGAAACAGCATTGAGAATATCATGGTCAGAGATAGAGAGGGAGACTGACTGCTACAGTTGCCAGAGCAGCTATTTCCCTGCATCATGTGGAAAGAACCATGCTAGGGCAGATACCCACACTTGTCCCATGCTAGAGCAGTTGGATATTTCCTAGAGGAACTGTGATCTAATGGGCAGTCTATGCCAAAGTAAATTTAAAATCATTGACATCTCTCTCTAATGCTTTCTAGTTCCTCCACTATTAAATCAGAAAGTTATTAATATGCTAGACATAGTAATAACACTGAAAAAAAATCATTACTTACTTAGGGGCAATGGTGATAGTGTTTCCTTTAGGTAATGAGAAATCATCAGCATCTCTTCCAACAAGAATAGCACTGTACGTCAAGGCTTTGGTGCTTGGGTTTTTCAGGCGCACCTACAACAACAACGTTTTTACTCAATTTTTGAAGTACAAAAGGTGCATTCTGCATCTAAGTTCCAAAATGCAGACTAAGGATATCAAAATAAGAAAGAAATTCAAAATAACTTGGTAGATCATTTATCTTCCCAAGGAGTATAGACTTCCTACAGACTATCCAACAACAACTTTTTTGAGAACTCATTTTGCAGAGTATACTGTACCTTATTCCAGTTAATCTCTTATTCCTCTCTATCTTTGATCTCGGATTTGTCAGCCTCATAGATTTTTTTTCCCATGCTTACACAAGCATAGGGAAAAAAAAACCAGCAGTAGAACTGAGTATCTCAAACATGAAATAAAAGGGGGGGAAAAAAAGAGATATATGGCTCCAAACTTCCATATTTAGTAGTCTCTCTCCAGCAAGACTTGGACGGACTGGAGAGTTGAGCAAAGAGGAACCTAATGAGGTTCAACAAGTATAAGTGCAGAGTCCTTCATTTGGGAAGTAATAATAAACTGTACCAGTACAGGCTGGGAGGTGATCTGCTGGAAAGCAGCCCTGGGAGGAGCTGGGAGTCCTGGTGGACAACAACCTATCCAAGGGACGGCAATGTGCCCTTGTGGCCAAGAAGGCCAATGGGATCTTAGGGTGCATTAAGAGGAGTGTGGCCAGCAGATCGAGGGAGGTTCTCCTCCCCCTCTGCTCTGCCCTGGTGAGACCTCACCTGGAATACTGCATTCTGTTTTGGGCTCCTCAGTTCAGGAGGGACAGGGATCTACTTGAAAAAGTCCAACAGAGGGCTACAAAGGTGATTAAGGGTCTGGAGCACTGCCCTATGAGGAGAGGCTGAGGGACCTGGGGCTTTTTGGTCAGGTGAAAAGAAGATTTAGAGAGGATCTAATCAATGTCTATAAATATATGAGAGCTGAGTGTCAAGAGAGAGGGGAAAAACTCTTTTCAGTTGTGTCATATGATAGGACAAGGGGAAATGGGTATAAACTACAGCACAGGAAGTCCCACCTCAATATGAGGAAGAACTTTTTTACTGTAAGGGTCCCAGAGCACTGGAACAGGCTGCCCAGAGTGGTTGTGGAGTCTCCTTCTCTGGAGATTTTCAAGACCCATCTGGATGCCTTCCTATGTGACCTGCACTAGATTATGGTCTTTGGTAGCGGCCTTGCACTCAATGGTTCCCAGAGGTCACTTCCAATCCCTACCATCCTGTGACCCTGTGAACTATATGAAACCCATTCATTGCATTGGGTACATAACACATATATATGTATACTTACATTATTTTAACCTTGTAGTGTTACAAATTGAAATTCAATAGTATCAGTACCTGTTTAACAACAGTTGCATGGAGAGCACCTGTAAATTCTATAGTCTTCTTGGGTAAGTAGTGAGGGAGACTTTCATATAGATGGACACACAGAATAAGCATCCTGACTGGATTTGGATCACAGATGTCAGTGGCCTAATAATGGAAACAAAACAATGAAAACCAAATCAGGAATTCAGTTAAAATTTTGCCGGTACAGTTTAGAGATATGAAGATGAAAAGCAAAATAGTTCAAAATAATTCTTATTACACATATATTTTCAATCTAACTTTTAATAATTATGTTAGGCCCACAGATGCATAAGAATCTTCTCAGAATCTTGAAGACCACTGACATGCTTTGATGAAAAACCTAGGCTAAGAATTAAAACCACCCAGAGTTGAACAGAAACAGATTTGATTTTATTAAAATAAAGTGCAAAAAAACCAACGTTCGCCAACTGGACAAACACATGTCTTTATCATCTTTAAAAAAAGAAAAAAATCTTTTATAATCTGTTGATTTACTATAAAAAATACCATCCAAAATAATCCTAGATACAGTTTTACAACTGTTTGTGAAAATATTGTCACTGTCCATCTAACAGCTATGATTTTATTGCAGATCACAGAATCACAGAACCACAGAATATTAGAGATTGGAAGGGACCTCAAAAGATCATGAAGTCCAACCCACCTGCCAGGGCAGGACCAACTAGAGCAGGTCACACAGGACCACTGTGTGTCAAATTACTCTACAAAAGGTAGCAAGTATTACTGTATTTTAAATATTTGATTTAGAGAAATGAACTGCAATAGCAATTGCAAAACACTCAAAGCTTTAGTGATTCTGATAAGTCACTGAAGAGAGGGAGAAACTCTTCCATTAAATATATGAACTTTCCAGAAGGTTAATCAAACAGTGAAGAGAATTAATGATGTAAGAGGCTTCCCACAAATATAGGCAGGAAAGACGTGGCTACAGATTTAAATAAGTAAGATTTTATGCTTCCTAAATCAAATTAATTAAGTCTTTTAACACTTTATGCTTAGGAACGCATAATGTTATTATAATAAAGCTGTCTATATATATATACTAAATAAACTTTTATGGCTCCAGTTAATTTCTTTCAAATTAAATATCAAGTCATTCTGAAAAATATACACATTTGGGAATAGATATAAGCAGTAAACAACCACATTAACATGTCATCATCCCATTAAAAGGTGCTTTTTTTCATTCAAGACATTTTATTTGAATTCCTTAAGTAACTGAGAGTCATTAAATACAGCAAAGTTTTGAAGAACCGCAGACAGAAAGTGACTGTCATTCTAAAGCCTCTTGCCTTACAGGAGAAAACTTTGCCCAATTCTCAGACAAAAAAGGTAATCTGATGTGTTGTGCTGCTGCTAATTTTCACTATTTCTAAGCACTTTGGATGAGTAGCACATAACTATAAGTACTCTCATCCCATCACTCTATAATAAAGCTTCCTCCTTCACATGGTTTCATCGTATCATGAATTTGCAGCTGTAAACCACTCAGAGAACACAGAGAGTACATTTTTATTAGTTTCAATATTGACCTGTACATAAAAGTCATGTATACACATAAAGTCAATGTCTATTAGATCTACATTGTTATGAGAGCCAGAAAACAGGTACAGGACACTTTTAAATCCCAGAAGTTTGTGCTAATGAAACAGTTGTACTACTATTACTACTAGGAAATTGACAACTTTTAGGTAGGTACTTCACATTTCGAATACATTAGCAATAAGGAGCAGGAGCTTTTTCTAGTCAGCAGCTATTGAAAGTTTAGCATCCACTTCTAAGGACACGAACAAACACACCTCAGTCGATCTAAGATTCTTTTATCTTACCACACATCTCTCCAGATGAGCAATAGTCATACCAGTGACCGCTGTATAAGCTTAGCTTACATAGGGGACAAAAAAAAGGTTTGCATATGTCTTGTAAGCACAAATGTATTTGATGATCGTGGTAGTTTGAGGGGTCCCAGGTTCCCTTAAGAAAACTACAGAGATGAGGTCCTGTCCCAGGGGCTGGGCCCGGTCATTCCAGGATGTTGTTACATTGTTATTCTGTTCCGCTTTCCGGTATCACAGCTCATAAAGCAGTGCCTGGCTGATATCACTTGCTGCTTCTCTTCTGTTCTCCTCCCTGCCTTTCCTCCCTTCACTTCTCTCTGGGAAGAGTGGCATCCTTCTTTATCTCAAAGTCTGTGTGTGGGAGATGGCTTCTAGCTGGCAGGGAATTTCGAGCTGCATCATGCTGCCTGCTGAGGCCTTGTAGGCCTAAGCTAGGGAGGGTGGTTTTGACCTACTCTCAGATCTGCTGAGGGTGGAGGGGATGGAAGACTCTAGAAGATTTTAGTCCTATAGATTTGGCCTAGCTTGTGGATGCATTCATACTACCTGATTGCCTTTTGCGTATATGCATCTGTAAATAGAATCTATCTTTAAAATTCCAATCAGTGTGCAGCATCTTCACTCTTACTCTCCAAAAGGAGTGCCATTTCTGTCCTCCTGGGTAGCTCATGGCCCTAAGCTGGCTCACTGAGTCAAGACTAGCAAGCAGTGAGCAAACCTAGTATAAAACTTCCTTTTCTGTATATGTACTTCCTTATATAAGGAAGGTCCTGAAATGTGCCCTGGAAAACCCAGCAAGCCTGCAATGTGTTAGACATGAAGCAAAATTCCAGTAGAAGAGTGTACAGTGGTACTGTGAGATCCTTCCTGAGAACAGGGCAAATCTAACTGAAATCTGCCAGATGTCTCCAGCTGCAGATGTCTCCAGCTGCAGTAGTACAGCGTGGAATGAGATGGTCCCGTGGAAGCCCTGGTTATTATCTTTTCTAGGTAAATTAAGAAAGCAATCAAAATGTTAATGTGACACTTTTGAGGAGGTCAAATTAATGAAAAAATTAGAAGTAAATACACTCCATCTAATAAAATGTGACATTAGTTGAACTATATTGAATAAAGAGCTCAGGTTTTTGGCACGACTACTTTTGTGAATTTTTTTTTTTTTAAGATTTGCCCTTTTTTATTAAATTGATTTAAGCTTTAAATAACACATCTTGTTAATTGGTAAATTGTGTTATTACTGTACCTTTTTAGGACCAAAATCTCCTAGTAAACAATCAGGGGAAAGTTGTATCAGTCCAATTTTTTGTTGATATTGTCAGTAAAGCCTCACTTTAATACTTAATGTCAACACTACTAACATTTCTAGGGACCTCTGAGAATAAAGAAACATTTCTATAAATTATTATTTCTTCCATAAATGACATTGCACCAATTTCTCACAGGACCACACTTTCAGCCCCCACATTTTTTATTTTTATGACCAATTACATTCTTGTCCTCAGCAAGAGTAGATGTTTATTACCTAAATAGAGCATCAGAGGAAATAAAACCTACTTTAAATCTTTTTTAAATTGTTCTTATAAGGCAATTTTTATAATGAACCATCTATTCCAGAATTTCAATACCATCCAGTATATTAATCAAGGGAATGGATGCTGTTTCTAAAGCAGCAGGATGAAGAAAACATAACAGCTATTTAGTCAGACACCTGCTCTTTGATGTGAGTCTGTGAAGAAACACTATTTACGTCCCTCCCTTCCTTTCAACAGAAAACTCATTTATTTCCTTCTTCTTAACACTCTTCAATTTTACATGAACATCTTCTATAGGTGTGAAAATACTCTTCCTTTTACTTGATTCAAGTATAAATTGTCGAGCCCAGTTTTAAATCAGTCAGTTGGAAATTGAGTTCCTCTACTGACTATCCCCAATCACTGCATCTTCTCTCCTGATCTATCCTTGTCACATACATTCCTTTCATATCACAGCTATCCGCCATCCTATCTTGTAATATTTTACTTTGGGCTTTCTGTTGAGTCCTCTTCAAATCAAAGCAGTTTAGAACTTTAAAATATCAAACATAAAGAAAAAAAAACCAACATGGAAAGATACCATTAATACTCCAGGGTTGAACTGTCAGTCATGATTAGAAAGTGCAAACAAAGAATTTCTTGCCCAAAGTACTCCATATTAAGCCTACACCTTAATCCTTAAAAGGATTTTAAAGCTTTGAACTCTGTTAGAGGTATTATTTAAACTTGCAGTTGAAGTCGTCCAGTTAAACTCCTCTATTATTACAGAATCTTAGATTCTTAAAGCGATCAAAGGTATCATCCATTCCAGACCTAGTAAGTGTCTCAGCTTGTTGGTTATCACAACCATCCTTGCATAATTAATGCAAAGCTGTCCTGAAAGCTGAGAAGCAGTGATTGCCTGATAGTCAAGTACTTTGTCAATACTTTTGAAACATTCTAGCCTGCTAAATTAAAGAGATAAGACCATCAGAAAAATCCCAAATTAGGACAGTTCAGCAATAGGATTCATTTATTTTGCTGCTTTTATTGCTGAAGATCAAAAAGCTTAAGAAATTTCTACAGTAGTCTTGGAAGTCATATATGAATTCCAATAAATTATGTTAAAAGTACCTTCTCTTTTTCTTTTTTTAAACGGACTTTGAAAACCCAAGATCTGTTCCTTTTTCTGGTGATGACTGTTTCTATAGTTTTGTTTGAATTCCTAGTCTATGCAGAGGTGGATTATCCCATTTATAAAAACACCAACACCTTAAACATATGCTGAACTAATAATATTGGAGCATTGTAGATACTGTAGTCTTCAAGTGCATTAAACAGAATGCTCTGGAGTTATGCTTCCACATTTATTATGCTGAACTGTTTGTTTTTTCTTCTAAAAGCTGAGGCAAAACGTGCTCTCATTTTGAGGATTATACCTAAATTATTTTTTTCCACTTCCTGTCAATCACATGTATACAAAACAGATTTTCTTGGTTTGGCCTTTCATAGTGAAGCCATTTACAACAGTATATGTGTACCAGGATGCAGAAGCAAGACAACAGCTGATACAATTGGAAATAGCAGGGGTAATTTTTCCACATAATCATAGCACAATTGAATGGGAGGGAGGGCAGGGAAAAGTTGCAATTGAGCTTCCTTTCACACGACTTTGTTCACAACACACCTCTGCTCCAGATTCATTCATTGGGAAAATTTCCTTCTACACTAACAAATACTATGTCTGTTCTACTCTGTCCTCTTCTGGTCTTCTAACCAGCCCAATATGTTCCACACTCACTCCAGCCCATCCCAGTCCCTGACATTCACTTTGTTCATGATGGAAGCTGCATCACTTTGCAAATTCTGAAGACAACTGTGTGACCTTAAACAGTTTTTGACAGTTTTGGTAAGGACAAGATTTTTAATGAATCAGTGAGCAAGGCAAAAAAGGAAAATAAGAGGGAATCTGCTATTTTAAATAGCTAATAAATAGTTAACTAACACATGCCGCCGGCTGGTGAGAGGCCTCGAGCACAAGCCCTATGAGGAGAGGCTGAGGGAGCTGGGATTGTTTAGCCTGGAGAAGAGGAGGCTCAGGGGAGACCTTATTGCTGTCTCCAACTACCTGAAGGGTGGTTGTGGCCAGCAGGAGGTTGCTTTCTTCTCTCAGGCAACCAGCACCAGAACAAGAGGACACAGTCTCAAGCTGTGNCAGGAATCCCTGTGAGCATTTAACCTTGTAATACAGCCTTGGTATTGCTGTTAAAAGGCCATAAGTTTTGCAGTAAAGGGCCTCAGCACTGGAGCTTGACAAGCCTTCTCTGTCTGAAGGATTGTTGACCAGGTTGTAGAGCTTTGCTTTACTTGGTTTAGCTGTGGTAGCAACTTTTTTAATTGATCAAGTCTCTGTGAAAAATTCGTTTTATCTTTACATGGTGCTACCAGAACCCACAGCTATAAATAACTCACAAATGGTCAGCTAATGAAAAGCATACTGTGAGCAGGAGAGAAAAATGGCTTTAGAGGCAAAAAAAAAAAAAACAAAAAACAAAACAAAGAAATAATATCCAAGGGTACAATATATAGAAAAATTTAAGCTCTAGGCTAGTGGGAAGAAAAAAAAAAAGACAGAGATATAAAACATGTTACTAAACATAGAAAAATGATCCCAAGTGAATCCATATTTAAAAAGAAACTAACAGCAGTATTATCATATTCCTCCCAAAAAACATCAGAAGCTGGCAGCTTCCAGTATTATTCTCACTAAGAGTCCAAATTTACTGGCTTCTGTGTGTATCAAATCTGAGACAGAGCCCTCCTGTACCTTTGTTATTAGACAGATGTACATAATTGTTACCGGACACTCATAATTTTTTTCCCACTTCTCCTTAAGTGTATGATGTTTGTTCCTAAATATGATTTTTTTCTAAATTGCCTTAGAATCTAATAATAAAATCCACTCAAGAATTTCAATGAGTGATTTATGATGCTAGTGATTTATGATGCTAGTTTTATGTGTATGTGATTCCACAAAGCAAGGAATTATCAAAATTATTTGTAATTAAATGTACTCATATGAAGCAGTAGTTTGGTTTCCATTATACAGTAGCACATCAGGAAGCAAAAGTGCTTCAGTAAAATGTCATTTTGCTCTGATGTAAAATATTTCAGTTATGAAAGTAAAAAAAAAAATAATAATAATTTAAAATTATCTAAAAACTGCTAGTGTAAAATCACTTACCTTTATGCCTATAGCCAGATTGACAGCATTCATAGCATTCACAAGTATCAAACAGTTGTGCAGAAACTGCTGAGGCACTCTTGGATTAGTATACATTCTTACAAAGTGAGTAGCAATCTAGAGAAGACAAAGAAATCAAACTCTTGATCTTCCACTAATCAAAATTATGTTTGGATTTTCACTCTCCCAGAAATCCACAACATCTAAATTTCAAACTGAAATTCCCCACTAAGAACATACCCAGAGGGGAAAAAAGATAAATACATTTAAATAATCATTTTAGATTTGCTGTATGTTGGGGAGGAGGGAGTTGTACCTTCTTAAAAAGCATCCAAGACAACAATTCCAAAGGAAAATAAGGCCTGAGTAAATGCATTTGTAACGTGTATAAAACTCTCACAATATTAAGGCAAGTCCTTACCAAATAAGGACAATAAGATGCCAGCTGTGCTGCCAGTACCAGACCATCTAGAAGATCTCGGTCAAAATTTACTATCCATCTCATTGGTGGCACTTCACCTGAATTAAAAACAGAGCAAGATGAATTAGACTCTTCTCCCCCAATATGCCTAATTTTATACTAGACAGATATGATGAGCATTTGAAATGAGAGAGTAAAGGAGAGAAGAGAAAAAAAGGAAATGTTCATTCACATGTAGAATTTTCCAGGCATGATTCTTTTCTGGAGCTATTGCTGACAACATGAAAAACCCCACCTAGAATATTGTAACTATTATTAGTTACACTCTGGTAGAGCATGTGAGAGTATTCATCACAGTGAAAGGGAACACAGGTACAGGAAACTTCACCTCACAGACCAGGAACCTAAACAGGTACATTATTTTTATAGGTGTAACATTCATATGCTGCTGGATCAAGCAAAAATGTGCATGAATCCTTTAAATTTGCAACCTTCCTGTGCATTAAAATGGAAAAAACTTATTGATTTTCATAGAATTATAGAATCATAGAATGGTAGGGTTGGAAGGGACCTCAAGGATCATCTAGTTCCAACCCCCTGCCATAGGCAGGGACACCTCCCACTAGCACAGGTTACTCAAGGCCTTGTCCAACCTGGCCTTGAACACCTCCAGGGAGGGAGCAGCCACAACCTCCCTGGGAAACCTGTTCCAGTGCCTCACCATTCTCACTGTAAAAAACTTCCTCCTAACATCCAGTCTAAATCTCCCCTCTGTCAGTTTAAACCCATTGCCCCTTGTCTTGTCATTACAAGACCTTGTAAATAGTCCCTCCCCAGCCTTTCTGTAGGCCCCCTTCAGATATTGGAAGGCTACTATAAGGAAGCCTTCTCTAAGGTCTATTTTAAGGTCATTTTAAATTATTTGGCATAAGAGTAACATAAATGACAGCTAATACCACAATTCCTGCAGCTTATATCACCACTTCTACAATTGTTACAACGTCCTGCACCTCAGATTTATTTATGTTTCTAATGTTTTTGTTTAAAATAAAACTAAGTAAATATAGTCTGTTTATTACTATTTCTTATTTGAAACATTGCATATCTTAAATATTTAACACAGAATTCAACCAACACTTTTGTTCTTAAGCATCATAGTAAACTATAGGAAGAATACATTCACTAGAACACTCTCAACCTGAGTCATTCTCTAAAAGGGTTACTGATATACCAATAACTAAATGTGTTAAATGTGTTGCTTCATTTTTGTCATAGACTATAACAGATTAAAGAAAAGAACATCCAGGAGAGCCTGAAGAGGCTGGAGAGGTTGGGCTGAGGAGAATCTCACAAGGTTCAATAAGGCAAAGTGCAAGGTCCTGCACCTGGATTGGGACAGCCATCAGTATCAGTAGAGTCTAAGGGATGATGAAACTGAGAGCAGCCCTGCAGAAAAGGGCTTGGTAGTACTGACGGACAGGAAAGTGGACATGAGCCAACAATGTGCACTTGAAGCCCAGAAGGTAAATAGCATCTTGGGTGGCATCAAAAGAAGCACGGCCAGCAGATCAAGAAAGGTGATTCTGCCACTCTACTCTGCCCTGGTGAGACCTCACATGGAGTACTGTATCCAGCTCTGAGGCCCCCAACGTAAGAAGGATGTGAGTCTGCTGGAGTGGGTCCAGAGGAGGGCCACAAAGATGATCAGAGGGCTGGTGCACCTCTCTTATGAAGACAAACTGAGGATTGGGACTGTTCAGGCTGGAGAACTGAAGGCTCCAGGGAGATCTTATGGCTACATTTCCATATCTAAAGGGGGCTTACAGGAAGGCTTGGGAAAGACTGTTTAGAAAGGCTTGCAGCAATAGGATGAAGGGCAATGTTTTTAAACTGAAGCGAGGTAGATTTGCATTGGACATAATGAGGAAGTTCTTTACAATCAAAGTGGTAAAATATTGGACCAGGCTACTCAGGGATGTGGTTGAGGGCTCATCCCTGGAGACATTCAAGATCAGACTCAATGTGACCCTGGGCAGCCTGATGTAGTTGGAGGTGTCCCAAGGGGGTTGGCCAAGATGAGCTTTGAGGATCACTTCCAACCCAGTGCAATCTGTGAATCTGTAAAAAAAGAGACAAACTCTTTCCTCCCTTTTACAGGAAACAGCAAGTTTCTTCTGGAACATTTAAAAGCCTCAAACAGTTATTTTAAGGCAATATCTAAAAAAATAATCTCCTCTTCTGAAGAAAGTTTTCATTCAATTTACACTTTGAATGACATTTCTTTTATTGTCATTCTTTCATTTATATGAGCAGAAAATTAAATCAATTCACATGCTATAAGAAATACTCACAAAATGCATTTTCAGTTTTAAAATACCAAATCCAGTATTTAAAACTGCATTAAAGAAAATATTTCTTTTTCTCTAAGTTATCAAATAAAAATTAAAACATTCATGCAATGTTTTGGGGTTTTATCCATAATTGTTTTTAGTTTTTCAGTAAAATAAAAATGAGTGTTTTTACATTTGCGTGACTAGATTGGAAGCCTCAAGATTTTTTGTGGGCTATGAAAACTATTTTCCAAATGGAAATAACCAAGGAAATGTGTATAGCAATTCTATGTGATCAACTTGTTGGCACAGTAGCAAGCAACAGTCACCACAAACTCTATTATGCCAAATACTGTCTATTTCTTTGATGGGTAGAAGATATTGCGGACAAATGAAAAATACTATTGGTGAAACACTGGAACAGGTTGCCCAGGGAGGTTGTGGCTGCTCCCTCCCTGGAGGTGTTCAAGGCCAGATTGGACGAGGCCTTGAGTGACCTGTACTAGTAGGAGGTGTCCCTGCCTATGGCAGGGGGTTGGAACTAGATGATCTTTGAGGTCCCTTCCAACCTTACCATTCTATGATTCTATGATTCTATGCTTCATTTTAACTTCAGTAACGAAATTGGTCACATTCTCTCTCATAAGGAAGCAAGGAAAAGGTAGTCTAGGGAAAAGGTAGTTAGGCGAGGCACAAAACTCACTGAGAACCAGTAAGCCTAACTATCAGCTGTCCACAAACCAAGCTGCAATATCTTAGATTGTATAGTACTCAATATTTTCACTTTCAGTTTGAAAAATGGCATAAAACTACCTCAGTCCAATCTGGAGATAATTCTAAGCAAGTTAAAGAATCGATTCTGGGAAGAAAAACAGGTTGCAAGAACTCATGAGGAAAGGACTACAAGTTCTTGAACAATTGGAGTAATGATCTGAAACAAAGGGGATGAAAACTAATAACGATTTGTGCAGTGTACTACATGATTAAGAGTAATTCATTACAGAAGTGCTAGATGGAAAATTGGATAGACAGAAATTTTGCAGAGAAGAATCTGGAGATAATAGCAAATCCCATACCATTGCAGAAAAAAGCAAATACTTGCTTAGGATGCATAAACAAGGGAGCTGCATATTAAGAAGATAGACTGAATTTTTCAGTTCTGTTTAGTTCAAGTAAAGGCTCAGTATAAAACCAGTAACACACACCAAACTCCAAGAAAGACATGGATCAACTTAAAGAGTTTATCAGAAAACAAAACGAGCTATGTACAGAGAAATACTGAAAGAATGGAACTGTTTTGCTCAAAGATAAGAAAAGGATTAACTCAGGAAGAATTTGTGAGGGATAATTTGTGAATAGGTATAATGTTACTAAAAAAACAAGGAAGATCCACTGCACACATATTTCAGAACAGAAGGACTTAAATTCTAGCAGGGGGAATTTTTTTTTTAGATTAGACAATAGGAAAATCTTTCCAATGGAAATGAATGGAAAATATTGTCAGTATCCTAGTTTAGGGCCACAAGCTACCCAGGACTGGACGACAGAAACTTCCTTTTGAAGAGAAAAAGTGAAGATGCTGCACACTGATTGGAAGTTTAAAGGGAGATTCTATTTACAGCTGCATATATGCAAAAGGCAATCAGATAGAATGACTGCATCCACAAGCTAAGCCAAATCTATAGGACTAAAATCATCTAGAATCCTCCACCTGTTCCACCCTCGGGAGGGCAGTTGTGGCCTACTCTCAGGCCTCAGCAGGCAGCATGATGCAGCTCAAAATTCCCTGCCAGCTAGAAGCCATCTCCCCAACACAGACCATGAGGTAAGGAGGGATGCCGCTCTTCCCAGAGAAAAGAAGTGAAGGGAGGGAAGGCAGAGAGGAGAAGAGCAGAGCAATATTAGCCAGGCACTGCTTTATGAGCTATGATACCAGAAAGTGGAATAGAATAACAATATTACAATATCCTGGGACGACCAGGTCCATCCCCTGGGATGGGACTCTGTCTCTCTAGTTTTCTTAAGGGAACTCAGCCCCCCTCCCCACCCCAAACTACCACAGCCAGATATTTCTTGCAGTGGAACATGGAATTTCATTTTTCAGATATTTTTATAACAGCAAATACCTGTGCAGTACTCCACAGATACAGTGAATTTAGCCTTTGCACATGTTAATGAAACAGATTCTTTCTGTTCTCATTCTCCCTGTCCCATCTTCTGTGCTTTACTGTGGGGTATTTTCAAGTTTTGCTTTTATTAGCTGATCCATCAGCATGCTTTATCTCACTGACTTTAACTCACTGACTCACTAAGTAGTAAAGTAAGTTGGAGTTGGCAACAAAGCTTCTCTTTGAAGAGAGATGGTAGTGGTTTTATTCAAAGAAACAGAAAAACACCTAATTGGGTCAAGAGTTCCCAGCAATCTCCAAAGTAATTTCTCCCAACGTTTATGAAGGCAAACATTTCACTGGTTCAAAAAAGCTAACACATACCATTGTTAGCAGTGAAAATGAAATCTTTAAAGCTGTTGGCCCCAGCAAAATCTTTCAGAATTATCACCTCCATCTGAAATAGTCTTGAATTTCAAATCAGGAATTCTCAGAGTACTCATAAAGAAAGCATTGATATACAATTGCACCGTTATTCATCTCCAAACATCTTCTGTTGGAGGTAGAATACTGAGCTAGACAGACCTTTAAGCTATCATGGCATGGCATTTTATAACATAAATTATTGCAGTAATGATAGTTTATAACATTATAAACCAACTTCCTATTCTGGGATCTGAAAATCTCTGGAGGTGGAACTAATCTACTGCCATAATAATGTCTGCAGCCCTGTTTCATTAACTTAAATCTGGTACTGAATAATACAAACATTTGCAGAAAAAAATATGTAGCAATAACCTTTTCTCTAAGTGCTGACATTAGAACCAAGACAAGGTTTTAAATTATGATACTAAAACATACAATACAAAGTATAAGGAAGATGAGAGGAAATATGCATTTGAATATTTTTTTTAAAGTCTGTTATGTTTTCCCTACAATGTGTTTAGGATAGCAGAATGATAATGTATCTGCCTTTGGTATGTAGAGCATGTGAGGCTACATTTATGTTAACATGAGAAACAAGTCTTTTATTAGAGACTTGCAGGCAAATTACAGCTCCCACTTTATGCAGGATGCCACAGACCTTGTTCATCAAAACCGATAATTATCTTTCTAAGAACTCCTGAAATACCAGGCACAGATAGATTTTATCTCACTGTCAACTTATAATAATTCTAAATAGAAAAGTTGAAGAAGACCACGTGGGGCAATGACAGCAAAACAGATACAACAGGGATATGTCTTTTATTCCTATCTGTTATCGCCAAAGGCTTCTACCCTGAGGCAACGAGCATTTACCTTTCTGCTCATAAAAAGAATTTCTAACAATCTTTCACTATCTACACAGTTCTATTTTTGTTTGTTCTTATCCTAAATAATATATTTGCAAATTCCTTAAGCTTTTATGCATAAGAATAGTTGTACCTTCTATCAGTCTCCACTTTACAGCAGAAAGTTGGAGGTGTTTCAAAGAGGCAGAGATGTGGTGATGAGGAACCTGGGTTAGCACCAGAGTTGGTAGAGTTAGGGAATGGTTGGACTAGATGACCTTAAAGGTCTTTCCCAAGTCAAACAATTATATGAGTCTAGGAGTCTATTTGTAATGAGAACTAGTTTTAAAATCACTGAATGGTAGTAAAAGCCTCTACATCAACACATCACTTTCAACCCTATTTTTTTTATCATCAAATTTCAGATATAGATTTAAAATGCAATAAATCACAGTAATTGATTAGTGTGCCTGGCTTCTACACTGGCTTCAGAATGAATGCTATAATCCCTGAATCATCTTATTTAGTAAAAAAGAAAAAAAAAATATTAAAACTACTGTTATTACTGAAATTCCCTGTTTGATATCTACAATGAATTAAGAGAAACTTGTTTAATCTTCAGAGACTCAGAAATCTTTTCTCCTCACAAAATATCTGAAGAGGTATTACTAAGTCCACCACTATACAGTACTCGACATTTCTGTTCTACACTGCAGAAGTGACAGTAATTACACAAATAACCGGAAAACTTATTTATTCCAATTAACAAGTGCCTTGTTTAGGTGAAAATACAGTGAATTGCAAGTAAGGAAACAAAATTTCTTCCTAAATATTTACCTGATTACTCCTATTGAGATAATTTATGTTTCTGAAGGTCAGCATGATGTATATACACATATATATTTTTTTATGTAAGCATAACAATGGATAGACTTGATGATTCCGAGGGTCTTTTCCAACATGAGTGATTCTGTGATACATGTCCACACACATATACATATGCATGAC